>JAGPOW010002673.1:730199-757082 GCA_030014935.1 Caiman crocodilus | reverse complement strand
TTCCAAGGTGCACAGAGCCAGAAATAAGTCCAGAGCCTTGGATGGTGGCAGCGGAAACCCCAGGCTAGTGGGTGTGCTCCAGGGAAGGGGTCGGCCGGATGAGAGGCACCCCAAGGGAGGCACTCGGAGCCTGGAAGGTGGTTGGGTGTAGGGAGGTGGGCAGCTCAACATGGGGGCACTCCCTACTGGCCCACCACAAGCATCATAGCTCAGTTGATGTCACAGATCTTTGAGAATTCCTGGCACTCTGGTGAAGTGCCTGAAGAATGGAAGAAGGCCAATGTGGTGCCTATGTTCAAGAAAGGAAGGAAAGTGGATCCAGCAAACTACAGGCCCATCAGCCTGACCTCTATCCTGGGGAAGGTCTTAGAAAAGATTATCAAAGAGGCCATTCTTAATGGACTGGCCAGTTGGAACATCCTGAGGGATAGCCAGCACAGGTTTGTTACGGGTAGGTCTTTCTTGACCAATCTCATTTCCTTTTACAACCAGATGACCTATCACCTGGACAAGGGGGAAGAGATTGATGTTGTATATTTTGACTTTAAAAAAGCCTTCGCTTAGGTATCCCATGATCATCTCTTGGCAAAACTGGCTAACTGTGACCTTAGGTCCACCATCATTTGGTGGCTGGGAAATTGGCTCCGTGGTTGGACCCAGAGTGTAGTGGTTGACAGAAATCAATCATCATGGTGCCCTTTAACCAGTGGGATCCCTCAAGGCTCTGTTTTTGGACATATTTTGTTCAACATTTTCATTATCGATGTAGACACTTGTATCAGAACTGGACTGGCCAAGTTCGCCGATGATGCCAAACTTTGGGGTAAAGCATTTTCACCTGAAGACAGGAGGGCTATCCAGGCTGACCTTGACAGGCTCAGAAAATGGGTGGATGAGAACCTGAATGTGTTTAACACCAAAAAATGCAAGGCTTTCTACCTTGGGAGGAAAAACCTGCAGCACACTTATAGGCTTGGCAGTGTTACACTGGCTAGCACTACAGATGAAAGGGACTTGGGGGTCCTTATTGACCACAAAATGAACATGAGCCTGCAATGTGATACTGAGCAAAAAACGTAAAGTAAGCAAAACACTGACTTGCATCCATAGATGCTTCTCAAGCAAATCCCGGGATGTCCTTCTTCCATTGTACTCGGCCTTGGTGAGGCTGCAGCTGGAATACTGTGTCCAGTTTTGGGCTCCACAATTCAAAAAGGATGTGGAGAAGCTTGAGAGAGTCCAGAGGAGAGTCGCACGCATGATCAGAGGTCAGGAAATTAGACCTTATGATGAGAGCTATAGGGCTCTTCAGCCTGGAAAAGCGCAGGTTCAGGGGTGATCTGATGGCTACCTACACGTTTATCGGGATTGTTCAGCAGGATCTGGGGAAACATTTGTTCACCAGAGCGCCTCAAGGGATGACAAGGCTGAAGGGTCACAAACTCCTCCATGACCGTTTCAGGCTGGACATAAGGAAGAACTTCTTTCCTGTCCAAGCCCCCAAGGTCTGGAACAGTCTGCCATTTGAGGTGGTTCAAGCACCTAGTTTGAATGCCTTGAAGAGAAATTTGGATATTTATCTTGTTGGGATCCTGTGACCACAGCTGACTTCCTGCTCCTGGGGTAGGAGGCTGGACTTGAAGATCTTCCAAAGTCCCTTTCAGCCCTAATGTCTGTGTAATCTATGAAATTGCAAGGATCTCAGTACTTTGAAACTTTATGATGAAACAGGAGACAGAAAAGCAAGAGGGGCAAAAAAAGCGTGTTTTGGGCTGAATCAAGAATCTGGAGCCATCTACCCTGCATGGAAACATGTACTTCAGCATGGTATGACTGCTCTGAAGCTAAAGTCAGTACTGACTGCATTTGCTTCCCTTTGAGCAGGTGATCTCACTGCTATGAGTATGTTGGCTTCCGTGAAACATACAGGTAGAAGTTCATGATTTAAGACACGATTATTTGAGGAACCACCTCTCTTCCTGTCCTCAGGTTCTGATTAGTGGAGGTAGCAGAAGGGCTGGCAAGCTTTCCTAGCCTAATAGGGACATTGCAGTCCTCTTAAAAAAGGAAAAAGAGATATATTCACAATGGAAGCTAGGGATGGTCCTCAAGGAGAACTATACAATAGTGGCCAGCACTTGTAGGGAAATGTTCAGGAAAGCCAAGGCGATGACAGAGTTTAGGTTAGGCACAAGAATCAAGGACAATAAGAAGTCAAGGGCAATAAGAAGTCCTTCTTTAGGTATGTAGGCAACAGAAGGAAAACAAATGGAAGTGCGGGACACCTGCTTAACACCTCAAGATAGCTGGTAACCAACATTCAGGAAAAAACTGAACTCCTGAATGCCCATTTTGCTTTGGTGTTTCACCAGACAAGGGGGAAAAACAAGTGAGATAAAGCTTATAGGGGGCATGCCAGGAATGACAGCCTCCCCACTGTGCATGCTGAGCAGGTACAATACCAACTAGAAAAGCTAGACATTTATAGGTCAGTAGGACCGGATGGATTTCATCCACAAGTTCTGAAGGAGTTAACTGAGGTCATTGCGGAACCCCTGGCAAAGCTCTTTCAGAATTCATGGTGCATAGGGGAAATTCCTGAGGATTGGAAGAAGGCCAACTTTGTGCCTATCTTCAAGAAGGGGAAGAGGGAGGACCCGGGCAGCCTCACATCTATCCCAGGGAAAATCCTGGAAAAGCTCATAAAAGAGTCTATGTGAAATATGCTCACAGAAGGTAAGATTCTGAATGACAGCCAGCATAGCTTTGTCACAGGTAGGTCTGTTTTTACCAATCTTATCTCCTTCTATGACCAGGTCTCTCACCATCTGGAAATGGGAGATGAGGTAGATGTTATATACCTAGGCTTTCAAAAGGCTTTTGATCTAGTATCCCACAATATTCTTGCGGGAAAACTGGAAGATTGTGGGCTCAGCTGCTTTACGGTTCAGGGGGTGGGAAACTGGCTACAGGGTAGGACCTGGAGAATTCTCATGAATGGATCTGTGTCATCCTGGTGTGAAGTGGCCAGTGGTGTCCCTCAGGGGTCCATGCTTGGACCACTGGTGCTTTTCAACATCAATGATTTGGATGGGGGAGTGAAAAGCTCTCTGGCCAAGTTCGCAGATGACATCAGTTATGGGGCAGAGTGGTCACATCAGAAGATAGGTTGTAAATACAGGCAGACCTGGACAGGCTTGAGAGTTGGGCAGACCATAACCAGATGAAGTTGAACACTTCCAAATGTAAGGTGCTCCATGTGGGGGCAAACAACCCTCAGCATACATACAGGCCTGATAGTGACAGCTAAACTTGCACCATGGCTGAAAGGGACCTAGGGGTAACGATTTACTGTTGCATGGATATAAGCTATCAGTGCGAGGCAGTGGTCAGCAGGGTAAATAACACACATGCATCAACCAATGCATCTCAGTTAAAACTAAGGAAGTGACACTCCTGCTGTACTCAGCACTGGTGAGATTGCATTTGGAGTACTGTGTGTAGTTCTAGGTGCCACACTTCAATAAGGACTTGGAAAAACTTGAGAGGGTCGAGAAAAGAGCCATCCGTATGACCAGGGACTTGCAAGGCAAGCCATATGAGGAAAGGCTGATGGACCTGGGCCTCTTTAGCCTAAAGAAGAGAAGGTTGAGAAGAGACTTGACAGCAGCTTACCGCTATAACAAAGGAGTGCATCAGGAGTGCAGTGAGCAACTGTTCACTAGGGCACCCTCGGGGAAAACCAGGAACAATGGATACAAATTTTAGGCTTAATACCAGGAAATCTTGTTCACAGTCAGGGTGTCCAGACTGTGGAATAAACACCCTCCAGAGGTAATGTAGTCACCTACTCTGGAGGTTTTCAAGAGGAGACTGGACAGTCACCTCACTGGGGTCACTTAACCCAAGTTGTCTTCCTGCCTAGAGTTGCGGGGCTGGATCTAATGATCTGTAAGGTCCCTTCCAGCCCCTAAGAATCCATTAAACTAGTTTGCTTATATTAATTGTGTGTGTAACCACCGATAACATTATACTTATGTTTTTTTATGAACATTTGTTAGTCTTTCATTACAAGCTATATACTAAGGATAATTTTCTCTAGAAAGTATTGTCTTTTTTTTTTGGTTTGTCCATATGATTTCAGAAATTCTGTGGTAAGTTAGCTGGAGTATTTTTTTCACTTTAATGTTAGTTTGGATCAAAGAGCAACTCCTCTAACTTCTCCTGATGCTCTGCTAACAGTATAATGTTTGACGTCTTATTCTCAAGGCTCCAAATGCTCCAAATGCTAATTATATGATTTGACTGACACAAACAATTTAGAAATGTGCCATAGCAATTCAGTAACCAAAGATATAATTAATTTTTAGAGAAGACGATGAAATGACAAGAAAAATGAAGAGCTTCAGTAGTATTTTCTTGTTCTAAAGTTGTGGAATGATATTTACAAAGTGATTTATTATTTGTGTACTTAGACTGTCTTATCAATGGTAAGAAAGAGTAATCCTTTATCACAGTGGTTATCAACCAGCAGTATGCTTACCCCTAGGGGTACTTGGAAAAGTCCTAGGGTGTACATGTGGGTGGGTGGGGATGGAGTGCTGCTACCTACCACCCCATGCCGCTGCCTTGCAAGATCAGAGCTGGGGCAGTGGAGAAGGCAGTGGTGCCCCTCTGTGGGCCATTCAGGGGTTGCCTGGCTGGCCAGACGCTGCGGGGGAAGCTTATACATGGTGGATGCCACTGACACAATGCACCGCTTTCCCATGGCCAATTGCATGTGTGGGTCCATGGGGCGCTGATGGGTAATGCTCGATTGCCTGGGTGCGAGGCCCATCAACAGCCCATGGAGCCACCTGTGCATGTCAGATTACTGCACAGGCCAGTTGGGCACAAGCCCAGGGGCCCCTACCTATTTGGGGCCCCAGATACTCATTAGCAGGGAAGCGAAAGTGGGGTTTTAAACTTGGCATGTTTTAGTCTCCCAGCAGGGAGACACAAATGGTGCTCAGTTTAAAACCCTGGCTTTCACATTTGTTTCCCTGCAGCCAGGAGCAGGGCCCTCCTCAGTGGTGCTGGGGTGGAGCAGGGCTGGGGCTGGGCTGGATGGGAGTACTGCACAGTGCTGAGCCTGAGGGAAGGGGTTGGATTGGGAGTATCTCACTGTGCCTCCACAGGTGGCAGTGCTGGAGGGGCCTTGGGGACTATAGCCCCCCCAAATTGACCTTAGCTCCTCCAGCCACCACTCTCAATGCCACCACCCACCCACAGAGGCGCGGTGTGGTGCTCCTGGCTTGACTCAGTCTGGCCCCATTCATATGTGTGGCCACATGGATGCAGCTGGGCAGCAAATCCTGCAGGTCAGTGTAACAGGCCAGGCAGGAGTGAGATGGAACCGGAGCCACCATTGTGGGGGTGGAAGGAGGCTGCCTTATAGTGATCAAGAGTGGGGGAGGTCCTGTGGGGGGAAAGTGTGTGGCTGGGGGGTGTGTGCATGTATGTGCATGTCTGTTTGTGTCTGTGTGTGTCTATGTATGTGTGTGCATCTCTGTGTGTGTGTGCATGTGTGTGTGTGCATGCATGCCTGTGTGTCTGCATGTGTTTCTATATGCATGGACATGTCTGTGTGTGTGTGAGTGCATGTGTATGTCTTGGCATGTACATCTGTTTGTGCATGTGTGTGTGCATGAGTGTGTGCCTGTGTAGCTATGTTCATTGAAGGGAGAGTGTGTTTGTGTTTGTGTGTATCCATGTGCAGAGAATGAGTGGGTCGAGTGCATGCCCACCTGTGTCTGCGTGTTTGTGCGTGAGCACGTGTGTGTGTGTGCGTGCCCATGTTCATGGCAGGGTGAGTGTATCTGTGTATCAATGTGCAGAGAGTGGGAGTACAGTACAGATGGGTGCATACATGCGTGTGTGTGTGTTTGGCCGTAATGGGGGAGGGAAGGGAGTAGAAGTGGGCATGTGTCCCACCCACCGCAGCCTCGCAGTGTCCACCCAGGCTCCCCCGCCAGCACCAGGATGGGAAGGGGCCCCTCCCCCTCCCTGCAGTCCAGCTGCCATGGGGCAGGGGGCCTCCCATTTTGTGCTTGCCTAGGGCGTCAGTTCACCTTAATCCACCTCTGCACATGTGTAACCGGCCACAGGAAAGAAGTGCATGGCAGTGACCGCTATGTGTAAGCCCTCCCCTACCATCCCCTGTGTCTGGCTGCTGCCACCAAAAGGGGTACACTTCTTTAAAAAGGCTGAAAACCCCTGCTCTAGCACAAGAAAAAGGCTCACTTGATACTTACACAGTCAATGCAGAGCAAACACCATTTAAATCAGCTGGAATGACACACACAGTAACTTATAGATCATATATGCAAAGGATCAAGAGGAAACAGGAGGATTTGAAATCACTCCATAAACTCTGAAAGCACACAGCAAGCTAAAAACAACAGTTCCAAGAGCAGAAAACATGATTACGAGAGTCTGTCATGCCTGTTCCAGTGAGCCTGCATTTTTCCCTCTCTCTCAGAATAGAAGTTATCATTACACCAAGCCAGAGAATGTCTGAGGCTATGTGTGCAAGGAGTCAACAGTCAGACATCATCGGTCTTCAGTGTTTGAGGACTCACATAGTACATGATAATGTAATTGCCAACAGACCCTAGAAGGCATCAAAAGGTATTTGAGTTTACACTTGTAAGCTAAAACATAAAAATCTTCCACCCAATAAGGACAAAGAGAAACTTCAAGAATTGGGTATTATTATAGACACCCCCCCCCAACTGTGGGTAACAAGCAATAAGCAGGTAATAAATCAGTAGCCCATTAAAGGTCCAGAGACCACTCCATCGGGCTCTGTGGAACTGCTTCAGTGTAGAATAGGATTCCCCCTCCTCTCCCTCCCAACTTAACCTTTCTCAAGATAACATTGCTTTCTGCCACACAGTCTGTCTCATTGTCTGGCACTTGTCTTGTGGGCCCATCATAGCCCATGGCCCCAAGAAATATGACAAGATACCTTCCAAAATCTATAATGCAAAGCATGATTCTTTTTATAAAAGTAAATATATGGGGGGGGGATAACTTGCTGTTTTAATTGTGTTGTAGCAAACTAGTTGATGAAGTAGAAAAGCTGAAATTTCACTGATGTACCTGGATTTTTTCAGTGCCTGACAAAGATGTTTACACTTTTGTATCAATTTGGGTCATTGGAAAGAGTGATATTGGTTAAAAATGCATGAATTCAGCCAAAGACATTTAACTTTTAAAACTGTATTTCTGTACTTTTCAGCCTTCTCTTCATTATACATTACTTCATTGTTCAGAAGAATGACACAATGAAAGAAAAAATGCTTTAATCTGTTACATTAATTGCCAAAAAGTTTAGACTCTTTAAAGCATACCTGTTTTTCTGTGATTAATGTATCTTTTATATGGTCTTAAGGCCAGCTCTTAGTCTTTCCTTAGATGACAAAGGATCAAGTCCTTTGAGATTCATTTTAACATTTTTGCAATTAGCTAGAAAAACAAGGAAGTAGGTTAACACGTTCCCTGGTTTCCCAGTGATTTTTGTCTGAATTGCTACTGTTGTCTCTTAAACTTTGAGAAGAACTAACAGGGTAGGGGATCTCTTTGGATTAGTCTTCAATATACTTCTCTTTGGGTTAGGTGTTGTGTTGGCAAATTCCTAGCACTTTTGAAATTTGATGAGCACTTTCTGATACAACCACAAACTTGGCCAGGAATTTAGATGGGTCCCAAGAGCAAAGACTGGCCAGTATGAATAGATGTAGCACATTTAGGCCTTCAAAATTCACCTCAAAGAATTTATGGGTTCTCATTGCAAAATGTCAAGATAAAATCAGGATTGAAGGTAAAATGAGATGTCATCATAAACAAGGACTTTGCCGTTTAAAAACTGGCAGTCAGTTTTTTGAATCTTTTGTCCCATCTTATTTTAAACTCCCTACTCACTTTGTTAGGTTATTTACTTTGTTTCTTAACTAAAGCAGTAGGCTTGTGTTTCAAGGAAGGTCTTGTGTCTCAGAGTATGTAGATGAATAACTGTAAATGGAGGGCTAAACTTTTTGATTGCCTTTGAGGTGAGTCTAGAATTATACAGTCAGTTGTAAGGAATTGTCAACATGTTTCCCCAAAAGATGAATTAACAGAGGCAGAGAGAATGGTCAGTGAATTTTATATTGTATTAAACATGTAAACAGAGAGACATTTCAGCCTTGATTTGCAGCCAATCTCCTGGCAGAAATGGGAGAAGCCAGACAACACATACAAATGCCCAGTAAGGCAAATCAATATCAAATAAAGAAAGTTCCCCTTTCTCACCTGCCAGCTTCCTGTGTTGATCATCAGGTGGCAGGGTATAAAAGCCATGTACTGTGAGATGCCCCTTTCTGATCATACATAGTGGTCAGATATTCTGGCTTTGTTGCCATTTTGCCTTAAAAGCAGAAGGCAAAATAACCCAAATACAAAGGAAAATCTGCCCTTTTATATTGTGCAACACTAATATATGTTAGGCTTTTGCTTATTGTTATTTGGAGCTCATTAGAGTTAATATGTCCATGATTTGGCTCTTGTGGCATTAACAAGATAACTTAGGTTTGGAAGGTCCAAGAGTACAGCATGAATGATTTTAGCAATTCTTGCATTTGGAGCCCATCACCCAGAAACATATAATTGCACATTAACTAAAAGGACCTAGTCTAATGGTTACCTAACTGATAGCCAGGGTATCCCATGAGTTTACTTCAGACCTAATCTCAGGCGTGAAGAATTCCCAAGATGTATTGATTGGTGCTTAATTCAGCAAGTTGCTATTAATGAAATGGGTTTTGACACATCCTAATATAGAAAACCTGTGTTCTACTGGAATTCTGCAGCAGGCTCTTGGTTGGAGGGGGTAGTCAACAATTAGAGTTGAATATAACCAAGCCTCCAAAGATTGGTGCCTCATTCATGCTACCGAGAGTATTTTCTTCTGTGGAACTGGTAGGTGATGCCCCATTCTCAACACAAGACTGTGTTGAGAATGGGGCAACTAAATGCCAGGGGATCATGTTTGTTTGTTTGTTTGTTTTTAATTTCACAAGTGACTGACTATAGAAACGCTTCACCTAAGAAAAGTGATTCAAATTCTGGGGAGAAGAGATAGCTGACTCTGACATGATGTCATCTTAAAAGTGAAAGCGATTAATTCAGCTATGAAAAAAAGTGATAATAGTTTTCTGTGGATAAATAACTGCTGCTGAGAGCATAGCAACTTGTGTGCTTTGTTATTGCAGAGCTGAGCCAAAAACGTTTTACCTACTGAGTAGCATGACTCCAAGGTCAAACTATTCAAGCGATCTGGACTATGCAAATAGAAACTTAGAAACACATTAACAATGGCTTGCATCTACCCCCAACCATCCCCCAACCTGCCCTCCTTGACTTCAGTAAATCACATACAAACTTTGACTTGTAAATAAAGCTGTGGCTTTTAAATACCAAGTAACAATCAGAGGAAAGGCCTCCAGATAGATTCTTTATCTGACTACATATCAGTGGGTGGAACATGTCAGAAAACAGCCTTAGCATAAACGAAGCTGAAGTAAATAATTTTCCCTGTTTATTGCCAAGCAAGTGGAGTAAATAATTTCCATCTGAAAATTACACCCTAAATCAGCAGTGATTGCTACATTCTTTTCCTGCAAAGATTATTCCAAAAGTTTTGTTTTCAGACTGTCTAAAGAGGAAGTTAATTTCATCTTAATATAGGATTTCTTTAGCACTAATAAAGAACTTCCCTATAGAATACAATTTGGGAATGTATAATCCCTCTGTGTCCATACTGCTGCCTTTTTTTTTGAGGAGTAACTGCAAAGTAGTGTTCTCAAATATCTAATGCACTAAACATATCGAGCCTACTTTAAACAAATGCCATTCTCAGTGCATTGCAATTTTTCCCCAAGAATTGTTAGCTAAGATTTACAAAACTGACTAGTGATTTCAGATGCCTTTAAATTATCCTGAACTTAAAAAAAAATTAAATTTTCCTGTACTTCCCTTTGTAACCCAAGTCCCTTTAAGGTTGTCTATTTAGACTTTCAAAATGAAGGCATCCTAAATCACCAGCCCCTCTTCAGAATCTTGGTTATTTTATCTATGTTAATCTGTAGCCCTGAGTGGCTTGGAAAATTTCCTTACTGTGAAGAGAAGAGAAAAATCCAGTTAATATTTTGGACTTTCTAAATAAAGTCTCTCAGGCAGGGACCTCATTTTTAATACAGCCTGTAGTATACTCAAAGACTGAGGCTGATGGAAGTCAGTCTGCTAAAGCAAAACCACCAGGCAGTGCCTGTGAACCCCATCTGAACATTATGGACTTGATCCCATTGACGTAAGTGGGTAGAAGATCAAACCCTAGAGTTAGAAAAGGAAAAAGGGGGGAAATCAGAAATTAGACTGTAATACAATTCAAACCTTTCTGTTCCCAAATGGCACTCTAAAACAGAGTGCAATTTATTTTGTGTTTATAGCCATTTGTACATTATTATATTGTGCAAAAAATAACGGTATCTGGAATGAGGTAACTTCAAAATAATGGGAAAAGGAAACTCTCTTCAGTGGTAGGTCAGAGGGCATTTTCAGCTTCAAGAGCACAGTGTCTGAACTTAATTTTATTGCAGAAGATTTATCCATATTCACTTATCTTCTATTTATCATGTGCCTTTAGCTGCGTCATGTGCTACCTCCTTCAGTTACTCAATCAATGCAAAGTAGTTTTACAATTTCTCCACTTCCCATGCAGTCCTACTGGTGCCATTGCATAAATTTCATCTTCCCAAACGTGGTTCCTCTCTTTCCCCAAATACAGAATTTCTTCTCTAAATTACTCTGAGCCTAGATTCAGAATGACTAAAATTCAGTCCTGTCCCAGTGACTGAGACACACAATAACTCGTTTGGTGTGATCCATCAGATACATTAAAACAAGAGAAGTCCCCTAAATTCCCATAAGACCAAAATCTTTATACCTACCAGAGCAGGAAACAATTTTATTTATATTAATTAATTAAAATAACAAGGTTATTTTAAGAGGTTCCTAGAATTTATCTATTATTATTTTTCTCCTCACAAATCCTGACAATGTAGTGAAGTTTATGAGCAAAGGTCTACAAAAACAAACTTTTTATGAATAGTTTGTTGGTATAATATTCAGAATGAGCAAAGGCATAATGCACTATGTGCGATGATGGCACAGGTTTATTGTCCCTTGGGATAGCCTGCTTACTCATGATTTGGCTACATTCACATTGATTTTGAGGTGCACACAGATACAAAATAATTTTGTGAATACCTGACAGCCTTGAGGAGAATCTAACCTATGGATGGTCAGTAGAAGTGTGGGGTGCACTGTCAGATCATAATCCAGATACTACATGACTGTAAATTATGCATATGATTTACATCCTTGGACAGGAGCTTCAGCCAAGCTGCTCCATATAAAGTATATGAGAGGCAAGGATTTTTTGGGGTGGTATCCTTTTATTGGACCATTTGCATAGTTAGGATTAAGTTAGACAAGCTTTTGAAAGCAAGGCATTTTTCATTAGGTCTGAGGAAAGAAGCAGGCATACTGATAAATAAAAACAGTGGGTAGGGCTGTGAAATTGGTGAGGGGAGAAATTCTCAGGGTAGCAGATTAATCAAGTTTTCTTCTGCTGATTGTTTATGAGACCTATAAAAAGGGAAGAGGGCCATTATCACCTGTAGTATGAAGGAAGAATTTCAACAATCAAGTAGATTATAGTATGCCATAAAGGCAATATTGGTGTTCAATCCTTGGGTCTTAGTGTTCAGCCAGTTTATGAATTTTTGTTTCCAGCCTCATCTTTTAAAGGTGTTTAGTAGATTTCCCTTGAGCACAAGGATAATAGGGTTACAAAGGGAGTGGTGATTCTATGAAAAATATACTCCTACTGATGTATGTGTATCTCTGTCCTACATATTTTTAATGTGAGGGTTCATCCTGGTATATAGTTTCTGTTTAGTTTCACCCACACAATTATATTGAGGGCATTTGGTACTTTGGATCAGATCTGGCATATTTTGGGAAAGGCATGCGTATGATCCATGGATTCTGATAATTTTGTTGTGGAGGTGTTGATTGTTGTATCAGTGGAGATATGGTGACAGGTTAGGTATGTATTGTTAAGGCAAAGGCTCTATTGAATAGTGATCTCTTATTCAAATGAGGGTGTTAACCCTCCTACTAGAGAACAACCAGGTAAAAGAATGGTGAGTGCTTCAACTCTTACTAGTTTATTATCTGACAGCCCAGCTCTAACCTAATGCAATATAATTGATTAGTAAATTACTCATAGACACCTGATGAAGGGGTAAGAGCAACTATATTAAACAACAACAATAATCCAATACCAATCCAATAAAAACAACAATACAACAAATCAATACTTTTTCAAGAGAAGGTGCTAGAGAGCATAAGCAGACTCTCCATGCAGCTAGCAATTGATGCAGCAGCACCATACACGTTCAGATGCTGTCACATCACAGAGATCTTGATCCAATACTCCACTGATACCTGTCAGTCATCCACACAGCAATCAGATGTCCTTCTACATGGCACTCTGTCATGCAAATGGCACTCAGCTGTCACTCACTCAGGTAAACCATTTACCTCACAGGCTTTCCTACCCAAACCAGGTTACCTAATTTGAACCAACTGGACATGCTCAGGTGTGAAAACCAGGCCATTACATCAGGCCAGTTCAAAAGTTCACCATCTCTGGAAACTTCTGCCCTTCTGACCCCCTGAGCATGTGTGGCTAGGTCAGGGGATGTTCCAACTTGTGGCCAAAGGCTGCAGCCCACTTTATATTTGTTGAACAGTGGGGAGTTTACTTCTGATCATAGAAACATAGAAAATTAAGGCTGGAAGGAACCTCAGGTGGTGATGTAATCCAAACCCCTGCTCAGGGCAGGACCATCCTTAACTATATGGTCCCAGGAAAAGATTTATCTAGCTGGGTTTTAAAAAACCTCCAAAGATGGAGAGTCCACAACCTCTCTGGGTAAACTGTTCTAGTGTTTACCTTCTGCTACCCTCGTAGTGAGAAAATTCTTTTAAATATCTAACCTAAACTTCCCTTGCTGCAACTTAAGACCATTGCTCCTAGTTTTGTCATCTTCCATCACTGAGAACAGTATAGTTCCATCCTCTTTGGAACCACCCTTCAGGTAATTGAAACCTGCTATTAAATTCCTTCTCAGTCTTTTCTTTTTCAGACTAAATAAGACCGGTTCCCTCAGCCTCTACTCAGAAGTTATGTCCCTCACCATTTTTGTTGCCCTCCACTGGACTCTCTCCAATTTGTTGACATCCTTCCTGGAGTGGGAGGGAGGGGAGCAAAGCTGATCACTGTACTCCAGATGTGGCCTGATGTTGGGTTTGGCAAGGTTTGGTGGTTGTTTGAATTCCAGGAGAGGAATGACTAGGGATATTTCTCTCAAGTTCTGATCTATGTCAAGTATAGGCTATAGTTTTTTGATGAATCTTCTAATTGCTTCCACTGTGAGGTGGTAATTGACTATCAGAGTTGGACAATCAGGGTGGTGGGGAAGGGCAAGGTTCCTTTTTGATGAAGACAGACTTTGTCAGGTCTTACATTTGAAGACTTATCTACATTTATGCCAATTACATAGTTGGTTCAATAAAAGATATCACCCTAAGAAATCCTTGCCCCTCACATTTCTGGACCACCAGAGCTGCAACATTACTCTTACACTGCCTTGTATAAAAGAAGATTTTGATGTTGCAAATGTTTTCCTCAGAGCAGATGCAATGATATCCAAAGGCCTGACTGTAGATCACAGCTTTTTGGTGTACTTGGGACAGTTGCTGGTTTTGTGGATAGAAATTAAGTATATGGTAGTCTATAGGATTTTTTTTTATATGGTAGTTCATAGGGTGCCATCCCAGGTATGGATTTTGGTGTCTAGAAAGTTAGACATTTATAGTCTCATACTGTACATCAAGTGTTTGTTGTTGAAAATAAATTCTTGCAGGGTTATCAAACTCATCTGGCTCTATGGGCCAGTTGAGATGCCTGGAGCTGGTCTGAAGGGTGGGTCAGGCCCACAGACCAACCCCACAAGCTGGATCTAGTGTATGGGGCTAATCTGATGCAGGTACCCCACGTGCTACGCACTAGCTCAAGTCCCATGTGCCATATAGATTTCATAGACATTAGGTCTGGAAGGGACCTCGGAAGATCATCGAGTCCAGCCCCCTGCTGCAGGGGCAGGATGTCAACTGGGGTCATAGGATCCCAGCAAGAAAAACATCCAGGTTTCTCTTGAAGGCATTCATAGTAGGTGCTTGAACCACCTCTGGCTGCAGGCCATTCCAGACCTTGGGGGCTCGGACACTAAAGAAGTTCTTCCTTATGTCCAGTCTGAAACAGTCTTGCAGGAGTTTATAACCATTCAACCTTGTCATCCCTTGGGGCACTCTGGTGAACAAACATTCCCCCAGATCCTGGTGACCCTTATAAACTTATAGGTGGCCATCAGGAAGCTCCTGAGCCTATGCTTTTCCAGGCTTAAAAGTCCTATGGCTCTCAGCCTCTCATCATAAGGTCTGTTTTCCTGACCTCTGAGCATGCGCGTGGCTCTCATCTGAACTTTCTCAAGTTTCTCCACATCCTTTTTGAATTGTGGAGCCCAAAACTGGATGCAGTACTTCAGCTGTGGCTGCACCAAGGCTGAGCACAATGGGAGAATGACGTCTTGGAATTTGCTTGAGAAGCATCTATGGATGCAAGCCAGCGTTTTGCTCGATTTACTGGCTGAAGCATCACACTGCAGGCTCATGTTCATTTTGTGGTCAGTCCTGACCCCAGGTCCCTCTTGTCCGTAGTGCTAGTCAGAGTAGCACTGCCAAGCCTATAGACATGCTGCAGGTTTTTCTTCCCAAGGTGGAGAACCTTGCATTTCTCAGTGCTGAACACCACCAGGTTCTTGTCTGCCAATTTCCTGAGCCTGTTAAAGTCATCCTGGATTACCCCCCAGTCCTCAGGTGTGGATGCTTTACCCCAAAGTTTAGTATCATCAGCGAACTTGGCCAGTCTGCTTGTGACTCCAATGTCTGCATCATTAATGAAGAGGTTGAAGGTAAATATAGAAAGATTCCCTTTTGTAGCTGCCATTCCTGTAGTTTTTTAGTCAAGCTGATCTCTAGAGTAGATGATCCCAGGCTCAGGCTACTCTTTTTTATGCTGAGTGTCTGTGGCCCCCTAGCAACTATGCCAGTGGAAACAGAACACCTCCTTTTGTTAGCCATGGCCTTTGCTCTGTAGGAATGAGTGGAAGCCATAATATAGGAGTCTCTGTGGCAGCTCTAGGCCCCCTGAGGATTTCACACATACTGGGTATGTCCTTAAGAAACCAAATTAAGGCAGATCAAGATGCTTTGTGCCACCCACGGGCTGATTTGTAACCCAGTTTTTTACATTAAACAGTTTGTCTTCTATTCCTATGTTTAATAAGCCTGAAGGCTTATTAAATGTCAGAGTCACAGAAGGTTGTATATCTGGTGTGAAAGGGGGTGGAATTGTTGTGCTCAATTAAAAAAAATTAGATACTCATTTGAGCAGTATGAAATGCTTGAAACAATTCTACTTAATCTTATTTCCAGTTAACATCTGAACTTAATACGTTGTCTGCAAGTTTCAAATGGAAAAATCTTATTTTACCACTGTAGTATGAGAGATAATGCAAATTGTGTGTTATAATATAGAAAAAAATTGAAGTATGTATAGCCAGACAAGGAATGATCTCTGTTTTGCCTTTCAACAGGTTTATAAATGTAATGCTAGAGAAATCCTAAAGCAAATACCAGAATAAACCAGAAACCCATTAGTAGGAGGTCACTGAAAATGATATCCATCATACAACAGGTGGAATTTACAGAGTTATTTTAGAAAGGAGATGTCTGCAGAAGTGTTTGTTAGTATACATAGTTATTGGTGTGCTGAATTATGTTTTCTTCTTGGTCTTTTAATATCAAACACTTCTGTCCCTTCTTTATTTTGTCTGAGCTCATCTGAAAATTCCAGGCTGCTCTACTTCAGATCCCTCTTAAAATCTTTTTCAGCTCTGCCATATTAAATGACTCTGGTTTTCTTTCTCTGTTTTATCTCTTTGCTGTTCAAGCCTCGATTCTTAGATTATAAAGACCTTTTGTTTGTGTGTTTGGAAAGTGCCTTGCAAACTACCAGTGCTACTGATGACAACTAATATCTAGAGAGACCTCAGTCCTTCAAACACTTGATCAATTTTATGCATTTGGGTAATCTCAGTTGGGGAAAGTAAAAATTATTTGGCCCAGTGAGAATACTTGGTTAGGTGTGCAAGTGTTGGTATGCTTAGACTCAGAAGCACCCCTCCTAGGGCGTGTCCAGATGAGTGTGCACATGCCTCTTGCCCCGCCTCAAACCCCTTTGAGGCAGGGCAACAGGCACGTGCAGGAATGAAAAAATGGGGTCTAAAAAAAAGCAAAATTTGCCTTTTTAGACCAGGGGTCTAAAAAAAGTGAAATTTAAAAAAGCAGAGCAGGGCATGGTCCCGGAACATGCCCTGAGGCAACTGGAGGCTGGGTCCTCCATTGAGATGCTCTGCCTGCCAGAGTGTCTCTATGGTTGGCTCCTTGTCCTGGTGCTGACACACTCAGTGGGCCAGGCTGCATGTTTCAGCACCAGGGCTCCAGTGCTGATGAGTAAGGGGTTGGGGGGCTGAAGAAGGGGGGAAGGGAGCATGGGGGGGACCCCTGCCAGTCCTCCCAAGGCCCCTGACCCCTGCTGCAGCCAGTCCCTCCCCCCACCAGCCCCTCAAAGCCCCTTACCTTTGCCATGGTCAGCACCTGCCAGCACCCTCAAGGACCCTGTGCCCTGTGGCTCAAATTTGCACTGCTTCTATTTGAGCTGCTGCAAGTGCACATGCTTGCATGTGTGGACATGCCCCTAGGTTTTATATAATTCACTAGTTCCTTTCAAAATGGTTAAGGATAGCTGTTATTTTGTGCAACAAACAGAAGGCTGGGGTTTGGAAGAGTTTTTTTTCAGAAAGGCCAGTCATATCATAGGAATATACAAGATGATATAAGTCTACGGGTTTCCAGTGATTAAATGTAACAAGTGGAAGCCTGAAGATTAACAGCTAGCAAATTACAAATGTTCATTGTTGTCAGACTGCACCAATACATTTCTAACAACTTCTCTAATTCTTATGTCCCTTGTGACTTATGACTCACTCTAAAACAAATACCATGTACAATAAATTATATAAGAAGATTGCACAATGTCCCAATCTCATGATGTAATTTACATTAAATTGTTAATCATGAATCTAGGACTTGTCAGCACATAATAAGAACGTTAAGCTGAAATGCAGAACTAGAGGAAGTGTAGGTTGAAAAGTCTGATGAAGCAGCTCCCATGACTTCCTTGAAAATCACACAGTTAAAATACCACACAGAAACTGAAGATAAAGCAAAATGTTGTTTTTTTGCAGGTGGGGAAGGACTCAGAATTTTAAGGAATTAGCTAAATTGCTAATTGGTGATGAGTTTTTGTTGTTTTTTGGGGGGGGTAACTCTTTGCTGGATGCTAAATTAAGTTTAAACCAATGTGAAATACTTTGATATAGTTCTAAGTGGTTTGTTGCTTTTTTTCTGACTAAGAGACTGATAATCTTACACCATTATTGCATCAGATAACATTATGTCTCTTTAAAAATATTCCAACCTATTTGTTACTTTGAGGTATCTTTCCAAGGGCGCAAGCATCAAATAGGGCAAGGTAGTATCTTAAAGGCTAACTCGTTCAGAAAGCCATAACCTTTTATAGATGACAGCCTATACCATCCATTCATAGCCTCTGATGAAGCGGGCCTTTCTGAATGTGTTAGACTTCATGGACACCTTTACGTGTGCCTGACACCTGCTCCAACGTGTTCTAAGAATGTGTTGGAGTAGATGAATTGATTGAACCTGCTGGAGTGCACTAATTAGCTCACTTTAGCAGCCTCAGCATTATATGGTTTTAACGTCTCCACTCTTCAAAATGGTGGTGGGGCTCTTTAACTAAAGCTTGTCAAATGAGTTTTAGTTAAAGCACCCTTGGTGCCATTTTGAAATGCAGGATTCTGAATACACAAGATGCAGTGAGCACTTCAATTAGAACAACTCCAGAGAGGTGCTCTAAATAAAACGCCCTTTCCCCCCTTAACCTGGAGCACATGTAAAGAGTGTTACCCTGCTATACCTTCTGCCTGACTGCAGACTAACATAGCAAGGATGACAGTCAAGCATAATAGTAACATTTTAAGCCAATGTGGCGTATTTCATATAAACAACTGAGCCTGATTACATCCTGTGGTGTTAGCATTCATAGATTCACAGGCAAAACCTAATGCTCAATTTCTTTGCACAGTGTATGCCTACCAGCATGCTAGTACACAGCCTCTACTTTATGCTTTTTAATTATTTAAGGTTGTCAGATAAGTTTATTTAATTTCAGGAGCATTGTTTATTATAACATATTCTTTTCACTCATTTTATTTGCACTTTTGTTCTACTGTGTGTAGCTGATGTACTATAGTTCTGGAAAACAAACTGTGTATTACTGCAAAATAATACTACATATATTACCATACTAGTCATGTGTGAATTACAAAAGGTTAATGTATATGATTATATGCAGAGTTGAGCTTTATAAGACGGTACACACATTTTTAGAGGTTTTGGGGGTTTTTTCCTGTTGTTTTCCTTCCTTTGTCCCTTTCTCTGAGATTCAGAGCTTTTCCAGATTTTTTCAAATCTGAGAGATTTGGGTTACTCCTGCCTTAAGATTTATTTTTAAAATAAGTTTCTGAATAGTTCTTTCTGAACTGGTTCACCCCAAAGTACTACAGTCCTATTGACCTACAGATAGTTTGACATCCTACAAAGTCATCCATGTTAGTTAGAAAGTATTGCTGGAAAATATGCAACATATATTTCCTCTTTCTTCACAGTGGCTATACACACTTCCAATGCCTGTCAACTTAGTACCAAGTTGTTTGAGACTATGAGCAACCTCAGACACTGATACTGAGTGACCAGCTAATAACTCGTACTTAGAAAAGAAGAAGCTCATCTCTATAGGTAACACCATATTACAGGCACATCTGTAGGTAATGCAAATAAGGAAAGCAAACATCCAAAATATTAATATACTATAGACTTTAATTAATAAATTAATTTTATAAAATCTACATCCAATTTATTTAGGGCTCTGCCAGCTAAAGATGAGATCATGAGAACATGTTTTTTAGTTTTCCTTTAAAGTTAACATTCTGCCATCAGCTCATGCATAGAATTACATTGATATGAGAGAATTTTGGACCTGGATTGGTAGTACCAGATAGTCATAGGTATTTTATCAACCATCTGCCTATTCTTTGTGGTGTATATGCGGCACTAGCACTATGGTATCTAAGCACTATTTTTGTCAGCTTTAAAAGGAGTTTTAAATTAAGAGATGGATTATAGTTAAGACATTTATTAATACGGACAGTGAACTATGAAATAACAAAAAATAAGGGGGGAGAGAGTGAAAATTTTTACCTCCTATCTCCATAGTCCACCTAACAAAGTACATTAATCTCTCTTACCTGAACTATTCTGTGTTCCTTAATTTAATTAATTAATTAAATTATTGACTTTTAAAAGCTTTATTATAAAAATATTAGCAACAAATGGTGAAAGTGAAAAGGTATGTGGAAATGCTTGTTAGTAATGAAAAACAATATCAACAGACTGAAACCTCCTTCCCTGTGACCCTTGTGAAGTTACACATGTAGGATCATCTTCCATTTTGCAGAGTGCCCCCTTGATGGCCCAGCAAAACACAAAGTGTTCCAAATTCAAATGGCATGGGGCAACAGAAGCTTCCCCACCACCCCCAGTGGCTGGAACAAAGCTGATGTGAACCCCTCTGACGCTTGCCCAGTTGGCTTACATATCAGCTGTGGAGTGTTGGAGTGTGCACAACCCCAGCAAGCCCAATGATGCCATGACCAGCATGGCTCTGGACAAAAGCATCCATGGTGGCAATGTGGGAACAGAGGCTGACAGCCCAGGAAGGTCAGGACTGACTGTGCCAGCATCCAGCCACAGCAATGCCTGCAGGACATTGCAGGTCAGCTGGAGTTGGGGGGAGGGCAACTTGGTGGATTATGCCAGGGCCCACAGGGGGAAAGACCCACAAGGGACCCCTTTAAATCCACTCACATTGTCTGAGCGACTGCATAATCATAAATCATAGCAGGGAGTTATCCAAGCTGTGGGTGCTGCAGGGAAGTGAAAGAATGATCCACAGGACACCTTGGTATGTGGCCAGGCATTAGCTGGCCCAAGACTCTGTTTCAACCCAGAGGCCCTCATGATGTTGGACTGTGTAAGAACTGGGTGAATCCTATTTGAGGAAGTCCCAGATGCTGAGACAAAGTGCTGGGTGCAGTGGGCATCATTTCTCTGCCCATTGCATCATCCCAACAATTTGTTTTAAAGTACCATTTAGTTATCATTTTGTTCACCTGCAAAACCATCACTATACTCTGGCAGGCAGCTGACGTGCAAGGCCTTAACACAGGAGCAACATAACACTCTCTTTGCACCAATTCATCACGGAATTTGTATCACCTGAGTGGGAAAGGGTGGGGTATAGGGCAAGAGGATCTCCACAGAAGAAGCATTACTTAGGATCCACTGGATACCACTGGACTATACCTCCAAGTAACACCTCAGATAAGAACATGTCATGCCAGGCAAGTAGACCCTGACAAGGCAAGGTCAAATAGGCAGAGCACAGCACTGCCAGCTCAGTGATCTTGAACCTGCCACAGAGAGTGTCATCAGAGCCAGCCCCTACGAATTAGTTTCTGGGCTTTTACAGTTATCATCTTGACCTGACTCAGCAGCAAATTGGGTAGGCAGATCATGCTCCCTTTGGCTGCTCAGTACAGGATAGAGTACATGTACACAGTCTTGGAGAAATCCAAGTCCAGCATGCCAAAGAGCGTGCTGAGGGCTACAAAGAATAGCTGTAGCTGAGGGCAATCAAGGAAAGTGTGGAAGAGTCTACTCTACCTCTTGCTTACAAAAAAGGGCAGGTCATTGACACCACTGGGTCTGAGTGGCAGATAAAACTGCCTGTGGCCAGGGCCCCACGCAGCAGTTGCCACTGGAGATGACTGTTTCTTTTGGTGATGGGTAGTTTGTACAGAATGCACCAGGCCAGGTGAGCTTGCTCTGGTGCTGTTGCCACTAGGTGCTGCCTCCAAGTCATGTCAAGGTGGGCGGTGAGGGGTTGTTCTTACTTGTATGTTCCTGTGAGAAATGCCAACCTAGAAGGCTAGATGTAGCCAATGACTGAAGATCAGGTACAGAGCAGCACATGAAAGAACATTTTCTTGTCATATACGACAACAAGATGAGGAAAGGGGAAGAGAATACAAAGAAGAAAAAAATTATAGGAATTGTTAAAGAAAACAAAACAAAAAGTAACCGTGGACTAGATCAAGGCGGACAAGCTGCGGCATGTAAGCTGCAAATGTCATGGGCAGACTCTGTGTGGGGCACTGGGCAGATAAGGGAGAGAGCACATGACAGCTAAGGGAGGGAGCAGAAATCAGACCAGCAGATTGAGTAGGGGGAGGGGACTGGCGTGGCATTCAGGGATGATATATGCATAATTTGTGGCACCCCTGACAAAAATTTTGCCCACACTGGGGTAGATTGTGCCTTTAGGGGTGATCCAGGAAATCGGTGGCACACAGGTATGGCAGTGGAAATTATTGTGGTTTAGAGTAGTGGTTTTCAACCTATGGTCTTTGGACCCCAATGGGTCTGCAGACTACACCCAAGGGGTCTGTGAAACATGACTCTGATCAATCAAAAGTCTGTGAATAACATACTTATAATTCAAAGGGGTCTGCACCTCCATTCAAAATTTCCAGATGAAAAAAAGTTGAAAACCAGTGGCTTAGAGACATCTCTCAGATGCACAAACCTCCAAGGAATCCATTGTTATTCTGGGGGGGCAGTAACTTGAAGGAGCACTTTTTGGAACCCAGCATGTTTCTTCTCACCGCTTCTCTGTATGCTGTGTATCTGCATGCAAGTATAGTGGTTAGGAGTCATTATTTTGCCCATTCTTACCTGCCCACCCCATTCACTTGCTCCATTGAATGGCTCCAGTACCTGAAACTAAAATGCAGATAGCTCTAATACTGCCACCTAAAGAATGGGTAGAGAGGTGTGCAGGGTTTTAGGTAGGGTGAAGGGCCATTAGTCTTTACTGTTCCCTGCTTGGTCATTTTAAAACTACTCATAATCTAGGCCTCATAAAAAGTGATCACTTATAAGTATAAGAGAAAATTGTTTTCCACAGTATATAGAAATCAGGTTTGCCAGGACCCAGGTTCAGTACTCAACTGTTGAAAATCATGTTGACCCAGCTACACCACAGCCAGCCACTGAAAAGATAGCTGCTACAGCTAGCCATTGAAAAGATAGGTACATGTACATAAACTGCAGCCATACCTATGGATTTCAGCTTGCATCTTGAGTAATGTGATGAGAGTAGACATCAGCCCACTAGTCCAGTCAATATCTTCCTATTATCTCTTATGAATTTAGAGAAAATTACTCTTGTTTAGACAAATGGTCCATCTGTTCCTGTTTCCTGCACCTACGTGCTCAGCATAGATAATCCAGGAGAAAATGCAAAAAACTACATAATGAGTAATAATATAATAACTTAACCGCTATGTGAATTTTTCTATGTAGCCATAATGGTGATGCTCTTAAATTAGGAAAAGGAAGAGTAGCATTTAAACTTGGCCCATTGTATCAGCTCAGCACCATACAAGGTAGACAGAAATGCAGAATTTACTCTAAGGTATTTAAATTTTATTAGAGACAGATTTGACAACTCTAATGTTCCTCAATACTTGCATGAAACACAGGTTGCAGGTTAAAAGTATCATGCAACCAGTGGAGCATTTATAAAATAGATATTTACCATTTAGTGGGTTATTACCAAGCTCCAGGCTGCAAGTGTGTTTTAAATATCAATTAACATAGAAGCAGCATAAAGTTGCATAGAATTTGTGGTCTAAAATTAACTGGGCTGGATTGGGAAGTAGGCCACTGCACCAATTCTACTTTTTCCCACTGAACACAACCCCTTCTTACTGAGCGCTCCTATACATTCATTGTCCGGATAGAAGGACTGCTGCTATTGCCTCTGGGCTGTTGAGCTGTTCGGCATATCCTGTCCATATTTGTCTGTATTTGTGTATATTTGCTGCCTGCCTGCAATGCACTAGTGGCCCCTGTGTAATGAGGTTGCTGGGCTGCTCTTGGCAAGTGGTGCTGGTGACAATAGAACCTGTTATTTAATGTTTCATATATACCATTCAAAATTCAGGAAATGTGTTTAAAATATTGTGATAGATACAAATATCAATGTGTTTCTATTTATGCCAGCAATTACCTTACAGTAGTGTGATAGTATAACATACTGTTTTGTTTTCCTTTATCAGAGAAAACACATATCCATCTACACTTTGAGCTACTCCACCAAGCAAAATAGATACGTTTTTGTCTGTAAACAGCACTAAATTTGAAAAAATGTAGTGATATGACAACAACCTAGGCAAGTGTTGCTAAAGTTAATAAGTTATTTCTGTTGTCTTTTGGTTTCTAGAGCAAGTACCAGAGCTAGGGGCTAAACTGATATGGTTCAGTTTTACTTTTGAAGAAGTTACTTGAGGCAGGATGAGAGGTTAGAGGCCAGTCTAACTCTGCTTTATGGTTCCCACAGTACATATATTTTGCCAAGTGAGACTCCCTTAGTGTCTGTTAAGTTTTTTGCCTGAGGTACATCTACACATTCACTGGGTGCACCTACACATGCACTTTACTGCGGAGTAGACTAATTAGCACTACAATGAAGCATCACTGTCTGCATGTGCACGAGTATTAGGTCACAGTAAACGAATTGGGTGTTTATACACATACTTTTTGGTCCTGCAATATGGCAGAGATCCACTGCTTCAGAGCAGACTCAATTGATGGAGTCTGCTTCAGATGGGAGCTGACATGCACTGTGCTGCATCATGTGCAGTTGAATAAGTGGCAAAATGCATGTCAGTGCGCAGAAAATGGTGGCAGTGCACCTTCTATGTGTCAAAAGCACTCTGCTGCCATTTTCTCAGTGCTGACGTGTATTTTGACACTCATACAGCTATAAGCATCACAGTGCCAGGTGCTTTTCGAAGCACCTGGTGCTGCAGCACTTGCTTATGTAAAAATGTCCATTAACTCCACCATAAGATACTATTGCTGGATACAATACTATTTTACAGTGGAGTAATTAACTGCACTGAAAAGCACATGTAGATGATGACTGGGCAGGAACCAGACTCCTGGCTTCTGCCAAGCTATGTGGCTCTGCAGGTTCTGCACCTTCATGCCCCAGCCAGCCCCTCTACCCCGCAACACTGCCACCCAGAGCCTAGGGCTAACTGCCCCCTGTGTCCCCATCTAGCCTGGGCCTGCTCCACCCTGGCTAAAATTGCTGCTGTGCTGGGCACACATGTAAATGCTGTGCTAAGGAGCAGTTTACTCTGGCTTAAACAGCTCTGGAGTTTATCGCTTTATCTTAATTTCACGTGTAGATGAAATATACACTGATATATAATTTGCACCTCCTGAGGTACCACTTTTGAATTTTGCCTAAGAACTTATTAGTTTAGGAAGTTGTCAGATACATGTCATTCCCCTGGTGCAAAACAAGACTTAAAATTGGCCCATCAAGGCCATATCTATGCTTACGATCCCCCAGTGCTTGTGCCACTTCCCTGTACTTGTCTGGTAGATTGGTTTCTAAATTAGAAGCAGCATAGCCACGTCCATGCAGTGCTTCAGCTGGACTAATTAGCACAATATAATGGTAATGCCAATCAATCTTCCCCAAGCTAATTAGCTCAGCCATGGCACAATGTGGATCTGGTGATCCTACGTCCAGTTTAAGAGGCAGCTTGCCCAGAGTAATACAGTATGCTTGAGGCAACCATCATGCACAGTAAGTTTACCATGTATACATAGTCCTAGACACTGGAGGGTTCTCTTAATATAAGAGAGGGGGTTCTTGCCTGGATAGAGTCATTCTCTCATCATTCTATACCTATAGATGCATCTCCAGGACATCCTGGCCTTCAGTGATCCCCAGCTCTTGGAACAGCTCTTAAAAGCTGTCAGTGGCAGTCAGGATATTCTCATTTATACTGAAGACTTGCCCTGAGGTTGAATGTCTCTGAGGCTGGAGGAGAGGCAAAGGTTCTCTGGGTATATCCATAACATTAATTTACCATGCTTGACCTGTGTAATACTAGTTAAACTTGAATTAATATGTTCTTTTTAAAATACCTGCTATTCAGATGGAAGTAACTGTGCTCTTTGAAAAGTGCCTTAGATCTCTTGTTGCCTCATCCTTATTTTCTAAGCAATCATTTATGGCTTATGTCTGGTTTATTTACTGTCTATTAGATTTGCTGCTATTTTGTCATTTCCTAGAAAAGAATCAAATACCTTGTGACAGGCATGTAGTTTTTCAAATAGGGTTATAATTCCAAGGCCTTCAAAAATCTGTGTTGCAATGAATAAAACATACATTCCAGATCTATTTTGGAGGGCACAAGTGATTGCTACATGCATCATTTCATACAACACAAGGAGAATAGTTTTCTTTTCTTCTATCAAATGCATGTTCAATAATGAACATAGATTGAGAATTAAAATTCTTAACTCTTACATTAAAATATATAGAGTGAAGCAAATTAAAATTCTGACCATCTCTTCTAATGGCATGCATGAACTAGTAATAAAACTGACAGTTTGAAAAGATATTTTAAAATTTACATGCATATATAACCATATGAATTGCAGAAGCACAAAATGATAGCTTGTATGTGTGATGAGCAAAGAATCTATTACCCTGCAATAAAATAGTTTACATATTCAGAAACTATATAAGACAAGCCATTGTTCTAAAAACAGTGGTCATATACTCAGGAAATGTCTGTTACTGTGCCGTTTTGCTAACGCATCATTATGTAATGGCTACTTAGCTTCTGCTTAAAAAAATAGATCAGCTAGACAGAAAAATGCAACTAAAAAGTTTTTGTGAAACACCATATAAGGAAATAATCACCACAAGTATTGCTTATTTGCTAAACCTGTAGTCTTGCCTTGTTGTAAAAGTATAAAAGAATGCCTCACCCTTCAGTTGGGGCCATTTTGCCTCTTTGCTGGCTTATGGTCTTTGCTTGAGCAAATAAACTGCAGTAAGATCCTTTACCCATGTTGCCTAGTTCCTATGTGGCTAGACAATGAACTCTAGGGAGTTTTCTCCCTCAATATGTGGAGTACCTGCTGAAACCAAATCTCTACACAAGGGGTAGGGAACTTTTTTTATCAGAGTGCCAAAACCCCCCACAATGCCTACCTTGGAAGGTGCTGGAGTGCCGACATGCCAGTGTAATGAGCATGTTTGTTATTGCCCCGAAATAGAATTGTTTTCTGATAGCATACTGTTAGGTTAACAATAATTTGGATTATTAAGAAGTATTAGCTTTGCAGCTGAATACAAGGCATGACCTGTGACCTAGCAATGCTGCTGACCACAAGGCAGAATGATAGCTAAGCCTTTGCTTGTGTCAAGTAATCATTTTAATTGTGTTAAGCATTTTCTGAGTAAAATGC
>JAGPOW010002673.1:710651-730099 GCA_030014935.1 Caiman crocodilus | reverse complement strand
ACTGTTACTTAACTTTTAGCTTTTAAAAAGTGCTAGTTCAGCTTAATAGAAATATGCTGTTATGAAGATCTGTGAAGCACCGCCCAAGTATTGCTTTTGCTAACCCTGTAGTCTTGCCTTGTTGTAAAAAGTGTAAAAGATTGCCCCACCCTTTAGTGGGGGGCATTTTGCCTCTTTGCTGGCTTAATGGTCATTGCTCGAGTAAATATACTGCAGTAAAACTTTACCCGTGTTGTCTGGGTCCTATGCAGCTAGACAATGAACCCCAGGGAGTTTTCTCTCACCACACCAGCAAAGCAAAATGAGGGAGGGGGTACATGGCAGGATGGTGTGCTTGTGCCTCTGCCTCCCACCCAAAGCCCCTGCCCCCCATCCCTGCTGCCCTGTGCCTCCCACCCAAAGCCCTTTTCCCCCACCCTTGCTCTCCTTGCCCCCACACCTAAAGCTCCTGCCCCCCAGCCTGGGTTCTGTGGCTGTCAGCAGCTACCCAGAGCCTGGGCCATCTGCAAACATCTGCTGCCTCTGCACCCAGCCGTGGCCCCAGCTATCTCCGAGCCCCAAACCTGGCCCTGGGCTCCAGGGAGTCAGCACATTCTAGCTATGTTCCCCGCTGTGCTCCCCTTGCTGCTTCTGCAAAGTAGTGTTGGAACCTGGTGCGGCAGGGCACAGTGTGGGGCACAGAAAGCTGTTTGCTCTGAGCTCCACACTGCTCTGCTACACTTCCCCTGGGTGCATGGGAGCTGCGTGGGCAGCAGTGCAGGGTTGTGCCCCTTGCTGCTGCTCCTGCCTGCAGGGGAAGTGTGGCAGGGCAGTGGGGAGCTGGGAGCAACTGCCCCAGGTTCTGGATAGCTGCTGATAGCCACGGAGCCCAGGCTGCTTGCAGCAGGGCTTCCATGAGAGCAGCCCGGGCTCCGTGGCTATCAGCAGCTACCCAGAGTTGGGGCTGGCTGCAGCTGGGAGGCTACAAACAGCTGCTTCCCTCCTGCCCCAGCTGTCTCCCAGCCTTGGGCTCAGCAAAGGCAGCAGGTGCTGGCACTGTGCCTGTTGTGCTGGAGCCAGGGGCAGGGAGGCAGCAGCTGTTTGCAATTTCCCAGCTGTAGCTGGCCCTGGCTCTGGGTAGCTGCTCATAGTCACAGAGCCTGGGCTGCTCCCAGCATAGCTTGCAGTGTCCCAGCTGCCTGCTGGGAGCAGCCCAGGCTCCCAGCTGGTAGCAGCTACCCAGAGCTGGGGCTTGCTGCAGCTGGGAGGCTGCAAACAGCTGCTGCCTTTCCGGCCCCGCCGCGTGCCAAGGAAAATGGCCGTGCAGGCCATGCTTGGCACACATGCCAGGGTTGCTGACCCCTGCTCTACACTCAGAAATAGTACATTCATGAATTTCTCACAAAAAGCAGAAAGGTTATTTTGGTGATATTTATATTAGGTCAACTCTGTAGATGGGAGAGAGGTCAGTTAAGTTTTTGGCCACAATGTGCCTTTCAAGTTTGGGCATAAGTCAAATGAAGAAACAAGATGATTTGTTCTTAGAGGGTTAGTTAGCAGAAGGCAGGATAGATTTGTACATTTATGGACTAACTAAATCAAAGAGTATAGTGTAAACTTGCATGAGCAGAGGGCTTGCTTCATCAGATGCTGTGAAGGGACTGCAGAAAGCTGAGCTGCTAAATAGAAAGCAGTTAACCCATTAAGGGACATATGGATTATAAAAGCTAAACCAGGTAATGAGATAAGAATCTGGTCTTTTTAGACCATATGTTACAGCCCGCTAGGGCCAGGTTCTGGCAATCCAAATTCAGGGACTTGAGACCAGAGGATTCTAAGTTTTTATTACAAGGGTTGATCAAAGTACACAAAACCTCGATCAATATTGTTAGTATGTATAACTTATTCTACACTTAGTACAATTAAAGCTTCGCCAGAGTAAAATTACAGATTGATTTAAGAAAGAAACAAGAGGGAAGAAAAGCAAAGGTTAAAACAGAAAGAGAAATCAAAACAACAACGTCAGGCTTAAACTCTATGTCAGTTTCAATCGTGATCATGCACACTCAAGCATACGGGTTTGATTCTTACCCCAGGATCTCGACGGAGAAGAGTGCTTGACCGGCTCTGTCCGTCATGGTGCGGGCGTCCCCGTCACACCGGGTAGGCTGCGAGAGTCTCCAGGCCAGCTAGGACGGTCTCCGCACTACAAATTGCTAACTAAACCGAAGGACTTTTATGCCTAGTTCGTTAACAAGGTTCTGTTGATACCATCACTGATTAGTTTTCCTCTGTCTGGCAATAGGGGGCGGCATCACTCCCATCTCTGGGGAGATTGTTCAATCATCTTGTGTCTCATACCTTGAGTCATCCCTGTGTAAACAATCAGTGTACGTGACCCTCTTGCTTAGGACTGATGGTGCTGCTCCCATCATGCCACTGTCCCAAACTCCATTTTGGGGTGGGGGGGTCTTAGCATAGAGTGGGCAGTCACACCATACTTAACACAATCCATTCTGTGGATGATTTCTTGTTCTGCAGCTTCCTGTTCAAGTCTGTTTTTTAAATGTTGCTGTCTATGAACAACTACTTCTAGTGTGTCCAGATGAACATGGATGTGCAGTATATGGTGCCACAGACCCATCTGTGATGTCACATACTTCACATGCAGGTGTTTGCTGCATTGCTCATTTGCAGCACTGGGGTTTGTTTGTTTTTTACACCAGAACATCCTGGTGTAAAACAACCCGGCATCTTAAAAAAGCAGGGTGTTGCATGTGGTGGCAGCATGCACCACTGGAAGCTGGAGCCTGGCTGGCCAGAACCAAATTCTGGCTACTAGCCAGACTCTGTGCTGCTGGGGTGCCACAGCTGCAGC
This sequence comes from Caiman crocodilus, assembly GCA_030014935.1. Lineage (NCBI taxonomy): Eukaryota > Metazoa > Chordata > Crocodylia > Alligatoridae > Caiman > Caiman crocodilus. The sequence goes on along the minus strand of JAGPOW010002673.1, from coordinate 727,242 downwards.
CCCCAGAGGCCCTCAGTACCCCAGATAAGGCTTCTGGGGCTAGCCCAGCTGCTGGCCCCAGACTCCCCTACCATACCTGGAGCAACATGCCTTGTGCCAGAGCAAGTGTGCACAGGTGTTTCCCAGGGACAAGCAGCAGTGGCACTTATTGCCTTTGAGGTCAGCAATGGAATGTCCCCAGACATGAACGACATGTGCCCCCAGTGGCTGGAGGGGCATGGCAGTAGCAGGAGCATGGTGGTGGTAAGCAGGAGCTGGGCAGACACCACCAGCACCGTCAGCAGCAGGGTGGGTGGGGAGTGCTGACCAGTAGATGGTGACCACCTGCTGATGCCACTAGTAGCATTGGCGGCAGCCAGTGAGGATTGCTGCCTGCCTGCAGATGCCACTGGTTGTGTCATTGGTGGGGAGGGGGAGTGGCGAATGAAGACTGCCTGCAGGCACCGCTGACAGTGTTGGTGATGCCTTTTTGTAGGAGGTGTACCATCACACTCGGGGTGCACTGTTACACTCAGGGGGTGCATATGCATCTGTGTGCAACCCCTATGTGTCACACCTGTCCCCAGAGGTTGAAGGGTTTTTGGTTGTAGTCATGTTGGCCTAAGGACATAGGCAGGAAAGGCTCTTTGACTAGATGTGATATCTTTTATTAAACCACCTGAGTAGTTGGAAAAAAGTTCTTAGCAAATTTTTGGGTGCAGTCACCCACCATATTTGAACTGATAAGAATATCTGTGATCGCCACCTCACAAATCTCAAAAGGGCCTTCAGCTAACAAGGACATTTCTCCAGAGAGATAGATCACACTTTTGAAAGAGCCACCCAGATATCACGTGAAGATTAGCTGCAGGACAAAAAGAAAATCCCCACAAACTGCACACCATTAGTTTTGAAATATAAACCTTCCCTGGAACCTATATGGAAAATCCTCAAATAAATGCAACCAATATTAGAAAAAGACCTAGTTCTTTAAGTGATCTTTCTAGAAAAACCCATTCTAGCTTTTAAACAAGCACTGAATCTCTCTAACTTCATCACCAGAAGAAAACTCTCTATTACCCAAACTACACGTAATAGATCCAGACCATGACAGGAAAAGAAATGCAAAACCTGCCAATACATCTCCATCATCCCCACGATAACTACACTCCACAACAGAACTATCAACATTCCTGGATCTTATACCTGCAGCTCCTGAAATGTTACAGATCTCATCCATGTGCACCCAAATGTCCTCATGGAAAATATGTAGGAAAAACCAAAGAACAACTTGTGCACCATAAGGAACACACACCCTAAATCTGTCAAAGACAAGAATATGCAACTACCTGTGGGGCACACTTCTCACAGGGCAATCACTCCCTTTCTGATCTCTCAGCTCTAATCTTCAAGGGGAACTTGAAAAATACTTTTCGTAGATGAGCTTACAAACTACACTTCATAAATCTATTGGATACAAAAACCATGGAATCAATATAGACATTGGATTTATGACATATTACAACCTGCCTGATATCTGATTCACCAGTGTGATGGGCTGGCTGGTAGTAACTTAGCCCAGGGGTTTTGAAAGGGCAAAAGAAGATTGGAGGACTTGGGATTCCCTTTCCTCACCAATCTGTTAATGATTTGGCCCAGGGGTTTTAAAAAGGGGTAAAAGATGATTGGCGGACTTGGGATTCCCTTTCCTCACCAATCAGGCCCCAGAGACTCACCCTTCATGTCCCCTGATTGGTGTGGGGGGGAAAAAAAGGGGCAGCAGTGCTGACTCTCAGGGAAGAGACCAGTGAGGGACCATGAGGAAGGAGCTTCAAGAGCTGAGCCACTGGGGTGGGAACAGTTGCCCCAGAAAAGCCTGAAGGAGCAGGACCTGCTGGCAGAAGTTGGACCCTCAGCAGCACGGCATGTGGTTGGCAGGAGAGGCTTCCTGCTGGGCTCCAGGATCACCTACAAGAGGCCAGCAGGAGAGGCTCCCGTGCTCCAGCAAGGATCTGAGCAGCAACCTGAGAGGTTCCCAGCTTGGCTTCCAGCTCCTCCAATCAGAGACCAGGCAGCTTGACATGAGGCCAGGGCTCTGGGAAGTTCAAGATCCCTAGCAGCTTGAAGTAGTGTTACCAATGGTGGCTGTGTGGCGGTGTTGTTGCCTTACATGTAAAAGATCTGAGTTTAAGTCCTAGCTGGGGTGACTTGGGCTGAGTGCTCTAACAAAAAGCAAATCTTCTTGCAGTGGAAAGGGACCATTGTGCTTTCCCCTTTGTTCCCCTCCAGCTACCTAGGCCCTATATTTCCTTGTCATTTTGTATTTTGTGCCTTTTTATATTTCACCAACCAGTATTGTTTGTGCTGCTGTTTGTGTTTTATAATTTGTTAACCCTGTCTTTTGTCAATGATTGTAAGTGTCTAATCTTTGTTGAGTCCTGCCCCCTGATTTCTGCCTATGTTCCCAGTATTGTTCTCTCATTAAAAGGTATATGGTTAAGTCCCCATTAGTGGTCTGGCTTTGCTCTATAGGGGGAGGAGAGTCCCTACACCTCCCACAGTGCTTGTGCATCTGCTTTGCTTCCTTCAGTTGGAGAGGGGGTACCTCTTGGAGTATCGCCTGGGTTATACCAGGTACCTGTCAGACCTTACCTTTTAGACTTTCCTTTCCCTACTTTCTCCCCTTCCCTCCCCAACTTTTCTACCCTTTGTTTTCTTAATTTCCAGCTATTTCCTTTTCAAGGCCTCTTTTCCACCTTGAATTACTACCACTGTAATTAATACCACTGACTTACCTTTGCCCCCCACCCCACTGCCTTCCCTACTCCCTGCTTTATCTTCTGTTTTCCTAATTTCTACCTATTTACATTCTCACTGAGATCCTGTCACACTTTTAGCTTCTCTCATTTCATGGAGTCTCAGAACAGCAGACTCCTTATGCCTAAAGAAGGGTGATTGCGCCCAAAAGCTTGCTAAGAATTTTTTTCCAACTACTCAGTTGGTCTAATAAAATCTACTCATTCATCTACTCAAAGAATCTTGCCTGCCCAGAGGTTGAAGTGATCTCTCACAGGCTTGTCTGTCATTCTGGTATTGATGTCAGACTGGTGTTCATTCATTCTTACATGTGATGCTAACCGCTTTATTTTTCTCTCTTCTACCCACCTTGCCTTTCTCCAAATACCCCCATCCCCTCTTTTCCTCTCCTTTCCCTACCAATGATTCTAATCACTGCTTTCTATTTAGTAGCTCTGTTTCCTGCAATTCCTTCACAGCATCCACTGAAATAAACCTTCTGCTTATGACAGGTTATGCTATGCAGCTCTGATATAATTAGTTCATGAAGGTGCATATCTACACCCCAGAAAGGCTTTTGAATGCTTCAGATTAAAACAATGCAAGACATGCATTTTTATAAATATACTTTAGAGGAATAACTGTGGGAAGAATTGCAAGTGTAGAACAGGGTCTTCCCACTAGCCTCCCTAGGAGGAATTCTGGAGTGCCCTATTGGAAAACCGAAAAATCCCTGATAAAAAAAATCCCAAAGTCACTCTGTAAAATACCCCCAAATCCATGTTTCTCCACAGGTAAAACAAAAGACCACCATAAAGAGAGACAATGAGACAGAGACAGCGATCATTTGGAATATGTTTTATTGATATATCTTACAGTGTTAAAGCAAGTCTCTTATCATAACAATAAAGTGAACTCTAAATACATGTTTCATGAATACATATTTCGCTTCCCTCCCAGAGGGCAAAGGCACAAGGGGTTCAGCCTCCACACAAGGGTTTTGGCCCCCCAACAGGGGGTTCAGCCTCCACACAAGGGGTACAGGCCCCCAACAGGGGGTTCAGCCCCCACACAGGGGGTTATGCCCCCCAACAGGAGGTTCAACCCTGAAACAAGGGATACGGGCCCCCAACAGGGGGTTCAGCACCACAACAGTGAATTCAGCTGCCACACTAGGGGTATGGCCTCCCAATGGGGGCCAAATGGACCCCACAGGGGCTACCACCCCCTTTTATGGCCCACATGTCCCACCCCAGCCCTCCAATTGCTGCCCCACCTGACTCCATCCCCCACTGGTTGCTGCAGCCCCCCCAATAGCTGCCCCACCCAGTCTCACCCCTCCAAATTGCACCCTCAGACCCGCAAGGCTACCCCCACAATTGCAGGCACCATTTGCCATCGCTGTGCTCCCGCCACTCCCACCACTGCCATGCCCCCCCAGCCACCGGGGACATGAGTCTTTTTTATACTGAACCCACATAAAGTGAGGGAAATCTGTATTTCATTATATGTCTTTTCTGGGAGGATCTCTCTAGGGAAATTGTTCCATATAGTTTAGTTGGTTTAGCAGTGAGGACTGTATGTTTCCTCCCTTGTTCAGAACTTAGGGCCTACAGAGAAATGCTACAGATAACTAAGGACCAGAGTATACACTTTAGTTATAGACTGTGGTAATTCTCCTTCCTCCCTGTCCTAGAGCACATAGGTAACCTGCTCCTAAGGAGGGGAAACTGTTAGGGAAAGAGCCCTAGCGGTGAGTAAGGAGCCCAGCTGTTGATCACCAGGGCAACCAGAGTAGTTAGCGCTCATACCTGCCAGCAGTCAGCTGACTGAGAAGGGCAGGGCCTGGCACATATAAACTCCAGGGCTGAGGCCAGGTGGGTAACTCCTTGCCAGTGGCCAAGGGGGAAGGAGTGCTCTCAGGGAAGAGAGGGGAAGCCTGACTGAAGGAGAAGCTTCTGACAGCTGAGGGATGGAGAATTTCCCGGCTGAAATGTTGTTATAGCTGGGCGGCTTCCATTTAAGTTATAGCTGAGGGGCTTGCGTTTTGTTTGCTGTTTGTTACTGGTAGTTTGGGTGAGGCTATTAGGGGTTGGAGGAGGCCTCATAGGGGACCCACAGCAGTGTGGGGACCCTAGTGCCAGTGAGGGTGCAGTATTTGGAGTGCACTAACCCCAGCCCCAGAGAAGGGGGCAGCCTTGGAGAAGCCCCAGAGAGAGGGCATTGGTGAGAAGCCCCAGTGAAGGTATGGTGAGCTCTAGAGAGGGGGGCAGCACGTTGAGAAGCCCCAGAGAAGAGGGGCAGCATTGTGGAGAAGCCCCAGGAGAGGCGGCAGTGACAAGCGCCATGGAGGGCACAGAGCCAGACAGAGCAGAGCAGGGCCCAGAGACAAGGGGGCCACATTATAACAAGGCTGTGACTGAACAATGTCAATTCCATCTGCAAGGCTTGGGGCATGGTAAAGAGGTGATTGGAGTCATGCATAGCCCATACGGCTAGGGTGCCCCGAAACAACTGTGGTACCATCTATCTTGGAGCAGGACCTACCAGGGGTCTGGGAAAGCATGGGGTCAGAAGGTACAGCTAACCGTGACCAAGAGATCATCCTCTCAACTATATATTTTGTCATCAAAGATGTGGTGGGTGAGGATCGAGGGTGCCCATTGGGCCAACTTGGCATGGTAAGGGGGCCTTGCGGAGATCATGGCCATCCTCCAGGACCCTGCCCCATGACACTCCCGTTCTATGTAACTTCAGGCTAGCAGGAAATAAGGATCTATTTCAGTATTCTATCTTAGAGAAGGGTCCCTGTTCTGGAAGGATGACAGTCTCAGCTTTTCACCCCACTCACACAAAAAAACCTAGTAAAAATTCAATTTGGGTCAATTTAAAATGTTTTATTTGGCATTTAGAGTATTTAGCCATCTTGCTTAACCATTTTTTAGATTTTAATTTATGTCAGATTTTAAACAAAAATGTAATTTCAGACTGAAAGTATTGACATTTGAAATTTTCCCACCCATTTTTCAGACGAAACTGCTTGTTGAATTTGACCCAACTTTACCAGCATTTTTGGTTCAAATTAAATTCTGTTTGTCACAACAAACATATTAGTCAAACAAACTTATTAGTCAAAAACATTTCAGGCATCTCTATTCTATACATATTTCTTCCTTATTGAATCTAAATACTATCTGAAGTTGTACATGCTGTGACCTTGTATTTTGTGTGGCCATTCATCCCTACATTTCTCAAGGAGGAATGCCAGACCCAGGAAAAGCCCTTTCTGGGGATCTAAAGGAAAGAAAGATAGTGTCAAAGAAGCAGATGAGAAACTCTCCACCCTGGAAAGCTATGTAGGAATCCCCCTCTCTCTACCTCCCACTTGGGACAAATGAAGTGACCCCTGTATTTCCTAGGCTTTTTCATGGTACTGGCTGTTCAGTCAGGTGACCTGGGCTGGAGACATTCCTGAGGGAGGGGAACCTGCTCCTGCCAGTGTGAGAAGCTACAGGTAACTGAGGCTGAGGGGTTGGGGAAGCGGGGGACAGGACTCTACCTCTCTTGTGTTACCAGTGACCTCATACTCATGGGGGCAGTGACCTGCTTCATGGGGGCAGCATCTCAAGCCTATGTCACTTTCACCAGGTGACCAGTGATGCTTTTTGAATCAGTTGGTTGGCCTCAAACAACACCTGCCCTACTAGGACCTGGAAAGGTGATGTCAAAAGGTCTATATAAGCTAAGACTGCCCAAGGGGAGTGGAGCAGCCATGATGAGGGTCACATGGCAACTGGTAGAGAGATGGGGAAGCACCTTGAAACTCATGAACACACAATGAACTGCCTGCCTTCAAAGGAAAGTTCATTCAGCCTCTGGATGATACTTGTGAGTAACTTACCTGAACCTTATCTAAAAATATAGTTTGCTGTAAAGAAGATGCATGTTCAAAGGCTACCTAGCCACACTGTTTTCTCTAAGGTTATTCTGTGATACCTCTCTATCCTGTTCCCTTCCTCAAGTCTCCTCTCTGTAACCAATAAAGTTCTCCACTGTACCAAACATGGTGGACTCAGTAGGAGAGGGTTTGGGCATGCCTTTCCATTCTCTTGACTTGGGTGACCAAGGGAGACTACTTTTTGTCCTTCAGGCTAAAGGAAGCACCCCAAGTTCTTGTAGTGGGTCAAGCACCCTCAAGGACTACAAGGCCTGTGTACCCCTGGGCGTTCAGGGTCTGGAAACAGTGCAGACCCCTGGCTGGTGGCAGCAGTGACCCCAGGCTTGTGGGTGTGCTCCAGGAAGGGGGTTGGCCAAATGTAAGGCACCCCACAGGGAGACACTCAGAACTTGGTAGGCGGTCAGGCTCAGTGAGGTAGGTGGCATACAGATTTTGGGAATAAATTCTTTTCCACATGAAGTCTTTTCCTGAAGTCTGTGCAGTCTCTATGAGGGGAGCTTACTCCAGGTTAGTGGGGAACATATGCAGCTTAGGAGGTAGTAGGTGTGTGTTGGGACCATAAGTATCCATGTTGTTTAGACCAGGAGAGGAGGCTGACAAGTAGAAAGAGTTCAGCTTGTGTTTCTATAAAGGTAGCAAGAAGCTCCTCTCATGGTGAAACTCCTGGTGGGGAGACACTGTTCTGCTTGACTCTTTCCCCCCGTACACAGTAAGCACAGGGCTTTCTGGCTGGGCTTCACCTGTCATAGCAAAGACTTCTGGAGGGGGGCAATTTTGGTGTGCCCTCTTTAAGTCAGTGTGAAATGGCCATATCTCCAGCCCAGATGGAAAACCACATGCAAAGGAAACACTTCAGTTTTATTTTTTCCAAGTAGTAGAAGATCACTCTACTTTCTGTTGTTGAAAAATAATACTTTAGATTAATGGTATTGTTATAGTAAGAAAAATTATCTCTTGCATCATGCTCCCTGGCTGCAATCTCTAGGTGAAAGAACCTATTATGAACATCAATGCAGCTTTTGCTTGGGACGCTTCACCATTGGTATGATATCTTTGTCAAGCAGTTGCAAGAGAAATGAGGAGAAAAACACATACCACTGTACATAGCCTTCATTGATCTGATTAGGGTCTTTGATACTGTCAACAGACAGGGCCTTTTTACTGTTCTGAAGAAACTGGGTTGTTCCCCCAAACTGTTGAACATCATTTAAGGTACAAAGGTAACTGTAGTGTTTGATCCTTTGTTTTCATATATCTTTGACATTAACAACAGGGTGAAATAGAGGTGTGTCTTAGCTGCCGTGCTTTTAACATCTACCTTTCATTCCTGCTTCTTCATGCATTCACGGACAGCAATGATGGCATTTATCTTCTAACCCAACTAGATAGAGGTTTGTTTGGCATCACAAGGTTTAGAGCAAAAACCAAAGTGAAACTGGACTTCTGAGAGATTTTCCAGTTTGCAGATGATGTAACCTTGGTTCTCCATGTTACCGTGTGGAGGCGGTAAAGTTACAGGGCTGAAGGGTACAGCTCAGTAGGATTTGGAAAGTAGGAGTGTGAAGGGCAAGTACTAAGGAGATTTCTGAGGTGGGTGTTATTAACCATTAAGCTTCCTTTATTATGCACAATGTATTAACTAATTTACCACTCCTGAGATCTCTGGTAACAAACAAACCTGCAGGCATATGCACTGCAACAAAAAATAGTGGCACAAATTTGTGGTGCTACTATTTTTCCTACTGTGAGCTCACACCTCTGCATGCAGTGATGTGCCCAGTGAATCTTTCCTACAAAATCTCTTGGGCAGATTTTCTGAATCATGCAAAAGCTTTGGAATGGCAATTAGTCTCAATAAAACTGTGATTATGTATCAAGGGGTGAAAGAACCAGTAACTGACATTACTCTGTAGCAGGTCAGGACCTTCAGGCTGAACTGACCAACAGAATTAGAAAAGCAGCTAAGAATTTCGGGCTATTACAGAAATGCATATAGAATAACAGCAAACTATCAGATAAGGTGAAGATACGAGTCTGCAAGACTTGTGTGTTGTCAACCCTGCTTTATGGTTCAGAAATGTAGACTACATATGTTAGGCTCATCAAGAGACTGACCACCTTCCACATGAAATGTCTGCATAAGATACTGAAAATAAAGCAGGAAGATGGAATACCAAACACAGAGGTACTGAAGCGTGCAGGACTGACACACAGAGGAATCATTATCAAGAAGAAAAAGTTGCGATGGATAAGCCATATCAGAAAAATGCGAGAAGACCGTATCTCCAAGAATATTTTGTATAGTGAGGTTTGAGATGGCTCTAGAAAATGAGGTTTCCCTCTATGCATTTGGGGTTTCCCTCCATTTTGCACCATGATGCATGCAAAAATTATATGAAGTCATTCAACATTGACATAGAAAGCTGGGAGGAGCATGCAGCATCCTGACCAATCTGAAGGGAATATCTGGCACTGGGTGCAGTTATACACAAAATGGCTTTGATTCAGAAGACGGAAGCAAAGCAAGAAAGAAGAAAGCAGCATGCTGTAAATTTGGACTGCAGCTTACACATTTGGATCTGTGAAACTTGTAACAAGCTGTGTCACTCTCAAATTGGGCTTGTGAGCCACAAATGGATTCTTCAGGCATCTGACTAGATCTCTTATATGTACACCATGATCCAGAAGATTGACAGTTGCCTGCTACTTATATATAAGTTACATTCAGAAAAAAAATATAACTGTTTCCCAAAGAGAAAGGAGCTTGAATTAGAGCTCCCATTCAGAATACTCCTACACACTGGGAAAGATTGGGTCTTGCTTTGAGTTTTCACCTAACGATTCTAAGCAGGCTTCAAGAAAATTCTCTGCACATTGATGGGAACTTGTACTATTTTCTATTTTTCCTTTAGATCCAAGCATTTAGGTTTCCCTAGAGGTCTCCCCGCTGAGTAGGAACTAGGCCTGTTGCTGCTTAGCTGATGAGAGCTGGTAAGTTTTACCCTGAGGCTGTGCATAGTTGTACATGACTTATGGAAAAATCTGCTCTTCATGATTAAAAACATTAAATCACCCATTCAAACAAGTTGAAAACAAGTGGAAAAATTGAATTTTTCTATGTATCCTTAAATCATTATCAAATTAGTTTTTAATGTTCACACAGTGACACCAGTTGAGTAATTGTGGAATTTTCAGATTTACCCACATGGATAATGCCTTGTTGAAGTGAGTTCAATTTACTTGGGAGCAAAACATTACAATGAATGTATTTTCTTATTATTATATTATATATTCTTATATTAATCTTAACACTTAAAAAAAATCAGGCTCTAATCTTACAAAGAGTTATTCTTGCATTTAAATTTATGTTCTGCAAGTAATCCTCATATATCAGTGAGACTATTTACAATAGCTAAAGTTACAATAATCAGAGCCTAATATGTTATAACTACAATTGTATTTAAAACATGGACCATATGTTGGAGTTTTAAAAATGTTTTTTAATACTTCATTGAATATATGTATCTTATATTACTGTTACAATTTCATAGATTTCATATACATTAGGGTTGGAAGGGACCTCAGAAGATCATCGAGTCCAGCCACCTGCCCTAGGGGCAGAAAGTTGCCTGGTGTCAAAGGATCCCAGCAGGATAAATATCCAAATTTCTCTTGAAGGTGCTCAAAGTAGTTGCTTGAACCACCTTCGATGGCAGGCTATTCCAGACCTTAGGGGCTCAGACAATAAAGAAATTCTTCTTAAAGAATAAAGAGTCCCATAGCTCTTCTAAAGAGTCCCATAGCTCTCAGCCTCTTGTCATAAGGTCTGTTTTCCTGACCTCTGATCATGTGCGTGGCTCTTCTCTGGACTGTCTCAAGCTTCTCCACATCCTTTTTAAATTGTGGAGCCCAAAAATGGATACAGTACTCCAGTTGCAGCCTCACCAAGGCAGAGGACAATGGGAGCATGGCGTTCTGGGATTTGCTCAAGAAACATCTATGGATGCAAGCCAGTGTTTTGCTTGCTTTACAAGCTGCAGCATCACACTGAAGGCTCACGTTCATTCTGTGGTCAATCATAACCCCAAAGTCCCTTTCGTCCATAGTGCTAGCCAGAGTAGCACTGCTGATCCTATAAGCCTGCTGCAGGTTTTTCCTCCCAAGGTGGAGAACATTGCATTTTTTGGTGTTAAACACCATCAGGCTCTCATCCACTCCTTTCCTGAGCCTATCAAGGTCAGTCTGGATGGCCCTCATGTCCTCAAGCGTGGATGCTTTACCCCAAAGTTTGGTATCATCGGCGAACTTGGCCAGTGCGCTTCTGATACCAATGTCTACATTGTTAATGAAGATGTTGAACAAAATATGTCCACAGACAGAGCCATGAGGGACCCCACTGGTCACAGAGCACCATGATGATTGACTTCTGTCAACCACCATCCTCTGGGTCTGACCATAGAGCCAATTCCCCAGCTAGTAGATTGTGGTGGACCTGAGGCCGCAGTTAGCCATTTTTGCCAAGAGGTGATCATGGGATACCAGATCAAATGCTTTTTTAAAGTCAAGATATATGACATCAATCTCTTCCCCCTTGTCCAGGTGATAGGTCACCTGTTCATAAAAGGAAATAAGGAAATAAGGCTGGTCAAGCAAGACCTACCCACAACAGACCCATGTTGCCTATCACTCAGGATGTTGGTGTCAGACAGTCCATTAAGAATGGCCTCTTTAATAAACTCTAAGACCTTCCCCGGAATAGAGGTCAAGCTGATGGGCCTGTAGTTTGCTGGATACACTTTCCTCACTTTCTTGAAGATAAGCACCACACTGGTCTTCTTTCAGTCTTTAGGCACTTCACCAGGGCACCAGGGGTTCTTGAAGATCCGTGCTATCAGCTGATGTTTGGTATCATGCTAGCTGATGCTAGCCAGCTCCTTGAGTACCTTGAGGTATAGACTATCAGGGCCAGATGACTTGAAGGTGTCCAGCCTCTCAAGGTGTTCCTTCATGAGGTCAGCATTTATTGAGGGCAAGGAATCTCCCTCACCTGGGTCTCCCTGTCCCATAATGGGCCGGGGCATCCCATGGGACTAATGCAAGACCAACGCAAAGTACCCATTTAGTGGGTTGGGTTTTTCCTGGGTGTTAGTCATCAGTTGTCCCATCTGGTTTAACAGGGGTCCAGTGTTACCCTTGCTTTTCCTCCAGCTCCCCACATATCTAAAAAAGGACTTTTTATTAACCTTGATACTAGTAGTCACTTGGAGTTTGGTCACTTGGCTTTCCTGGTTCATTCGCTGTAGGTCCGGACCAGTGCTGACTATTCCTCTTTGGATGTGGAGCCCATTCTCCATCCTTTGTAGGTCTTTCTTTTTGAGGTGCAGGAGGTCCGCTAGTTTCTTGGTGAACCAAGGGGGCTGCTGTGCCCTTTTTCTGCCTTTCCTCTGAGACGGAATAGCCTTAGCTTGTGCATGTAGGATTATTCTCTTGAGGAGCAACCACTCTTCCTGAACTCCCCTCACCTTGGGGTCATGGTCCCTTAGGGCCTCACTGACAAGCCTCCTAAGCTTGTCAAAGTCAGCTTTCCTGAAGCCAAGGACTTATGTATTGCTGACTGACTTGCCAGCTTTATGGCAGATGGTGAAGGTGATCAGCTCATGGTCACTGTCACCAAGCTTCCCATCGATTGTTAAGTCACCGATTAGGTCAGCTCTGGTTGCCAGTACCAGGTCGTGCAGCACTTTACCTCTCAGTGGTCCATAGACTTCTTGTGTCAGATAGAGCTCATCCATGCATGAGAGGAAGCTTTGCAACCATTTGGATTTGGCCAAGCATTCTTCCCACATGGTATCTAGGTAGTTGAAGTCTCCCATGACAACCATGGACTGGGAGCATGCGGCCTCAGCCAATTCCCTGGTGAACTCCTGGTCAAGCTCTTGATTTTGGGTAGGAGGTCTGTAATAGATTTCTACTATTGTGTCCCCTGTGCCACGTTCACCATGAATTTTAACCCAGAGGGTCTCCAGTTGCCCACCCTGGGCACCAATGTTGGCTTGCAGGGACACACAGCTTTGCTTAACATAGAGAGATATACCTCCACCCCTTCTCCCCACTTGATCTCTCCTGTACAGGGTATAGCCATCTATACCTGTGGTCCAGTCATGGGTGGAGTCCCACCGGGTCTCCATTATCCCTATGACATCATAGTTATTTCTGTTTAGCAGGAGGATAAGTTTTTCTTGTTTATTCCCCAAGCTCCTGGCATTTTTGTATAGGCACGCAAGTGTTCCTTTGGGGGCCCTTGCCCTGCCTACAGTTCATTCCAAGGCTGGGGCAAGGGTGGGCTCCCTTAATTGCCTTGGCCTGCTGGCTTTGCAAGGGTTGCTCAGTGGGTCAGCAGTGGTGGTAGTCCCCCCATGCCCTGGTGGTGGGCTTAGTTTAAAAACCAGTGGAGCAGGTCAGCCAGTCTGACTGAGAAGAGCCTCCTCCCAGTGGAGAGAGGTGGAGGCCACCCCTTTCCAGACAATGACTAATCCCTTCTGGGATGTATATTACTCTTTTCTGAAATGCTGACAGAAATTAGATTATTTCTCTCTTATAGGAATTTCCTTGCTAACATGTACAGTAACTGATTAATAGCTGGATGTCTGCAGGCTCTTCAAGAATGCACAGAAGGTAGGCCTGCAAAACAGATTTCCAAAAATATGCATGCTTCTTTAGTGATTTTCATTTAATAGATGGAATATGGATCCCAGGCCAACCTAATTAAGTTACAGGATTCCAACATGGCCAGATATCATCTTGAAATATGTTCAGCATTAAAGTGGTGGGAGAAATTTTAGCGATATCTATTCTATTAATACTAGTCCAGAGATTTCCCCTGATGTCTTTAAAATATTTGGGTACAGTGACCTGGGATTTCAAAACCTGAGATTAGAACTTAAGCTAAAGGATAACTCACATTAACAAGGGGGAAAGTAGCTTATGAACCTTGGCTACCAAGACTGGATGTATATCTACTTTGTAGTTCTGCAAGTTAAACAATCATATAAATGGAGTAATTTCATGTAAAAGCCAGTGTAGCAAAGTGGATGAAAAATGGTTGTGTCATATTTGAGAGCTGGGTACTGCTCTTGCAGGACTACTGTATCCAACTATTCAGTTATCTGGACAAAACATCACTAGGGCTGTGAGAAGCTTTGGTTGCTGATTTGGCAGCTGAATCTCCAAACCCAAATTGAAACAGGAGACCAATACAAAGGTCAAAATCAATTTGAAGCCCTCTGAATTGATTTGGAAAAGATTTGGAGAGCTTTGGAGACTTGGGTAGTCCTTGCTTGCTGCTACAGGGAGCTGGACCTGGATTCTGTGCTGGTAAGTAGGGGGCAGGGGGGCTAGAGGAGGTGGGAGGGGACTGTGGGGGGAGCCCTGCCAGGGTCCATCCCCTTCCTGCTTCCCCAGTCCCCCTGAGTGCTCCTCAACTGCTCTCCCAGCCCAGACCCCATGGCTGCCCTGCCCAGCCTCAGCATCCCAGCACTTAAAAAAAAATGCTCTGCACTTACCAGCTGCTACACTGGCCTCAGGGCTTCTGGGGACTCATGGCAGAGCCCTCCATTAAGCATGGGGCACTGAGGATTGCCCCCCACCTGGCAGGAGCTGGTGAGTGCAAAGCTTTTATTTATTTTTTAAAGCTTTGGCACTGGTGCTGGGTGGGGCAGCCATGGGGCTGGGAGAGTGGGCAGGGGATGGAGGCTTGTGGCAGAGCCCCCATGCAGCATGGTGTAGTGGGGGGGACAGTGGGGGCCATCCCCGCACACCTGGCAGCAGCTGGTGAGTGGGGTTTTTTTGTTTGCTTGGTTTTTTTTTAAAGAGCCGGGATGCTGGGGCTGGGAGAACAGGCAGGGGCTGGGTTCTTGTGACAGAGCCCCCATGCAGTGTGGGGCAGTGGGGATTGCCCCTCCCTCCCGGCTGGCAGGTGGTGAGTACCGGGCTTTTTTTTTTTTCTTTTTTCAAAGAGCCAGGAGGCTGGGGCCCTATGAGGCAGCCATTGGTGGGGCTGGGAGAGTGGGTGGGGGATGGGGCCTGTTTGATTCACAGACTTGGCCAATTTGGCAGTGGCCAAATCTCCAAATCAGAACTGGTTGAATTTGTTTGGGACAGTGATTTGAATCACTGAATCAAATCACTGTCCCCCAAATTGGCTGAATCCGAATTCAAAGTGAATACTATCTGCTTCGCACAGGCCTGTTAGTCACCTTCCCTAACGTAGGGGTTTGAAGACTTGGTTAATACAGACTGGGCACATCTACAAAAGGCGCCATGATGCACAGTAGCCTATTCTACTGCGCATTAGTGGGTCATGACAAAAACCATGTTAATGTGTGGTAGAATTAGTCTACTGTGAATTAAGCCTCAAAAAACCATTTGCCTTTGCTTTTTCTAGTACCTATTAGAGGTACTAACCTTAATGCACAGTAGCAAAGGTGCATTAATGAATGTGTAGAGGTGCCCATTGTAACTTACGATTGTTTTGTTGTTTCATGCACTCTCCTCTAGGGTCTGGTTTGGGAAAAATCTCTCCCCCATGCATATTTTACTGTCATGAATGATAGACTTTGATGGTATCTAAATATTAGGAAAGGTGCATGACATTTGCTACACCTATTACTTTGCCCAACTACTATAAGTCTGGTCTGCTTAGCAACCTATATTCTAGTAGGACAGACTTAAGGCAGAGATATGAAGCTAAGCACTTAGTGAACCAAGGCAATCAACTGGTTTTAGAAGGATTGCTTCGCATCTCAACTCCTTGAAATTCCTTGGACAAGAATCCTCATCAACAGGATTTAACTATTCATAGAGTTTAAGATCAGAAGGGACTTTCAGATAATCTAGATCAGGGGTTGGTAACTCCTGGCATGCATGCCAGAGCATGGCACATGAAACTGTTTTGCTCAGTATGCCACAGCCAGCCCAGGCTCTGGACAGCTGCTGCTCACCGTGGAGTCTGGGCTGCTTGCAGCAGGCAGCTGAGAGGCCTCAAGCCCTGCTGAAAGCAGCCTGGGCTTTGTTGCAAGCAGCAGCTGCCCAGAGCCTGGGCTGGCTGTGGCAGGCAGCCAGGAGGCTACAAACAGCTGCACCAGAGTCTGGAGCCCTGGCCAGGCTCTGTGGCAGTGGCAGGTGCACAGCAGGGAAAGGGCCAGGGTTGTGCTGCCCCAGCCATGCCTCTGCTGCCTGTCCAGAGGAATGCATGCAGCTGTCACCACAGGAACTGGTGCTAGGGCTCTGGACCCCAGTGCAGCTGTTTGAAGCTTACCCGCCACCTGCTGCAACTGCCTAGAGCCCAGGCCAGATGTGGCATGCAGCTGGGAGGCTACAAGCAACTGCACCAGGCTCTGGAGCTCTGGGTGGGCTTTGTGGTGGCAGTAGCTGTAGACGTACCTCTGTGTGGATGGTGGGAGAGGGATGGGGTTGTGCTGCCCCAGGCTCCTTCCCCATTTTGTGCCTTGAGGCATGCATGCAGGGGTTTATCAGGGGTGCTCATCAGAATCTGGTGTCTGTTCACCAGAGCACCCCAAGAGATGACAAAATCGAATGGTCACAAATTCCGCTGCAACCGATGCAGGCTGGTCATAAGAAAGAACTTCTCCACTCTTTGAACCCCCAAGGTTTGGAATGGACTGCTGCTGGAGGTGATTCAAGCACCCACTTTGAATGCCTTCAAGATACATTTGAATACTTATCTTGCTGGGATCCTATGTTTGCATCGACGGTCAGGAGCAGCAGCGGCGAGCGAAGCAGCTGAAGAGGCAGCAGGAGCAGCAGCTGATTCCCTGAAGGTAAGTGGGGCCGCGGGGC
>JAGPOW010002673.1:699683-710551 GCA_030014935.1 Caiman crocodilus | reverse complement strand
CCAGGTGTTTCGTAACCTGGTCATAAAAAGAGACTAGATTAGTCAGGCACGATCTGCCTGCTACGAACCTGTGCTGGTTTCCCCTCAGCATAATTTGTCCTGCTGGGCTCTCCCAAACATGAGCCTTGATAATTTGTTCAAAGATTTTGCCAAGGATGGAAGATTGAAGATATACAGATACATATAAATCCATAAAGGTAACTTTTAAAATTAAAGTAGCATTTATCAATAATATACTAGTAAAAAATGATTAATCCAAACTGGTAATTCCTGGTGAACTAATTGTATGAATAGTTAGTTGGAAATGTGTGTGCAAATAGCAAGTTAGATGGGTAGCTTGCTATGTGAAAATACCGACACATACTTTACATAAACCACAGTGTATTTTGCATGCAAATTGAGTACATTAATATTCCTTAAAATTAAGTGACCTAAGCACTTCAGTTCAAAAGCATAAGCATTTTTAAAAATGTAGCTAATGATGCTAATGAGTGGCACATTTTTCTGAGAGATCCTTGCTACTTTCTGGTTTGCTTTGAATTAAACTGAAAAATCTTGATATTTTTAAAACTTGCTCCAAACCTTTTGAAAAATTTAAAAGATAGTTAATCTTTCAATAGTCAATTCCAGATTTTGCTCTTATGTGTTGCATGCGCATAGTTTTGTGGATGTGTTCCCATGTGCTATCAGCAGTCCTGGAACCACCCTGCAGGTAAAGCTAAAAACCTTACTGGTCTATGGAGACTGCTTTATCATTATGGATGCACCTACTTTTTCTTACCTTTGTTGTGTAATAGTGGTCCCTAATTTCTGTTACTTGGTTAACAGCCACTGAAGCAACAGGGCTGTTTGGCTGCAGGAGAGTGCAGATGGCAGTTTTCAGGGCAACAAGGCTGCAGTTAGATGATTGGCAGCACCTGGGCCTGTTACAGAGGAGAAGAGGTCAGGTGACCAGAGGATGAATGGGTCAGTAGATATATAGATCTGGTTCCAGGTCTAAAGGGTCCCTGGCTTGGATCCTCAGAGGAGATGGAGATCTGTAGGGAGAGTCTCATAGGGAGATACTTTGCATAGTTGTTACTATTTTATTGAGTATGTGAGGCATAGGCATGAAAGTAGGGAAGAACGGAGGCTTTGGCAGGTAACTAGGGACTGTATGTTTGATCAGTGGTAGGGTCTGGAGGGACACTGCTAGTCAGGCGGCTAGGCTAAGAACTGAAAGAGAGGCAGAGAGAGGGAGACTGACAGTTAAGGGACTAGAGTAGGAGAGTCCTGAAGAAGCAGAGACTAGCTAATAATGGCCTAGAAAAAGGGATTGGCATTCAACTAAGAGCAAGGTGGCTGGGACCAATTGTAGGGAGTGGAACAATGCTTGCCTCTTTGGCCATGTCCAGATGAGTGTGCATGCGCCTCTTGCCCCGTCTCAAACCCCTTTGAGGTGGGGCAAGAGGCACATGCAGGAATGAAAAAATGTTCCCTGCACTGCAAGTTTGTATCCAGGGGTCTAAAAAACCCAAAGTTCAAAAAAGTGGAGCAGGGCATGGTCCCAGACTGTGCCCTGAGGAAACTGGAGGCTGGGTCCTCCAGGGAGATGCTCTGACTGCCAGAGTGACTCCATGGCTGGCCCCTTGCCCTGGTGCTGAAGCAGCCAGCAGCCTGGTGAGTAAGGGGCAGGGGGGCTGGGGGAGGGGACTATGGAGGGGACTATGGAGGGGACCCCCACCGGCCCTGCCCACTGCCACAGCCTCCTGATCCCCACAGTGCCTGGCCGCACCTCCCATCTGTCCCCTGATGCACTTGATCCCAGATGGTGGTGTCTGCCCCAGTACCCCTGACACCCCTGGTCCCTGCAGTGCCTGGCCCCAACCCCCTGTCTGTCCCCTGAGGCACCTGATCCCAGTGATGCCTGCCCCAGCACCCCTGACCCCCCTGATCCCTGCAGTGCCTGGCCCCACCCCCTGCCTACCCCCCAAGCCCCTGAGGCCCCTGCTCCCTGTCTCCCCGTCCCAGTATGCTCACTTCAAAAAAACAAACAAACAACCCCCCCCATACTGCCAGCTCCAGGATCACTTGGGGCCCTGCCTGCACAGCAGGGGGCAGAGGGATAGCCCTAGTGATCCCAGCCCAGACCTTCCTGGCCCTGGAGCGCCCCCCCCCCCAACTCCTGCTCCTAGGGTAAGGAGAGACTTTTTCTTCCTGGTTTTTTTTTTCTGTTTTTTTTCTGGCTTTTTTCTTTTTTAACTGCTGGTGCCTGGGGTTGAGGGGGGCAGGGCAGCCATGGGGGCCTGGGGGTGCAAGTTGGGGTTGGGGTTAGGCACAGCAAAAAGCCCTGGCTCAACTTTGCATCGCTTCTATTTGCACTGCTGCATGGGCATATGCTTGCATGTGTGAATGCACCCTTTGTGTTAAAAAAATGGGCTAGACCTAGGCACCTGACGATGAGTAGGGCAGAATGATGTGCCCCAAGGCTCACTCTGGTTTTTCTGAAGGAAGCCTCCAAGATTTATATTAATTTTCAAAGAAGGGGTGGCAGGTGAGGAAATGAGGCTGAACCCTGGGAAGATAGAGTGAGTAAACAGGAGCAGAACAACTGCCAGAGGGTATCAGATATCCTTGAAAATGAGTCCAGTTACCAGTGCCAGTTAGGCATACACTATGTATGGGTTCTCCATTAGCTTGTGGATCAACCATTTTTAGGAAGACCCTATTACTATTTTCTGTAATACTTCGAATCCATTTAAGTTCCAAGCATCCAGTTGTTCATAATGATCTACCAGAAAAAAAGATGGTGTGTGTGTGTGTGTGTGTGTATAAAATGTGAAAGCATACTCTTTTTGCCCTTTTATGATTTATTGGCTTTTGTCAAATGATAAGGAGTTGAGACAAAGGGCAGCTCTGCCTGATGTTTAAGGTACATGAAATATTGCCTAACAGCCTGTCAATAGCAGCCCTCTGAACCTGCCCAGAGGTAAATGATGTTTATGATATTTTTGTGCAAGGAACTGGAATTTCTCTGTCTACAGTGGCACCTTGTGTTCATGGTGGTTTCTGTGTGAATTTTTTAGAACACGTACAGACCCAGTATTACTGGTATCTAAGCAAGATTGATTTGCCTGTCCTAGGGGTTTCTACAGCATACATCAACATAGCATTCAAATAATTGCCAGATCTGCATAATAAGCCTCTAGGAGAGACATAAATAGCAAATGTTGTGCCCCAGGCAAAACCTTGCAAGGGACTGAGGTGGGAGATAAAACCTCAGCTCAGCCCTGCTAGGGGGAGAGGACGGTCATTGTTACCTAGCCCAAATATTGGACTCAAATTCCTGGCTAATGCTGGAAGCGATTACTGCTGCTACCACAGTAACAGTATAGAGTCCCTGTACCCAGTTGCTGATGCTATAGCTATGTCACAAGGCTGCTGATGTTGCTGCTCAGCACCATGGACTCCCTGGGGAGACATCGTTCTGGAGTCCACTCTATGTGGTGCCTGGGACTGGTTCCCTCCTCACCCACCCCAAATTACACGACTGATTTCTAGTGAATTTCATGGACTTTTCTGCTCTTTTTCTCTTCTTTCACTAAAAGGCTCAGTTATGGCTGCCTTGGTGTGACTCACCTAGACTCCCTTACTTGTCCTTTCATTCTGTCTGTCACTCTTATACTGACATAACACCCTCAAGGCAAGGGCATATACAAATACTGCTGGCCTGCATAATTCCCCAGATAACTGTCATGAGGTATGGCTGTAGTTCCATCCCATCCCTGCACCTGGAAGACTGTACTGGGAAGAAGTTTTACTAGAACTTCCTAAAAGTATAGCAAAGACTATTGTGGCCTGGGCTTTCTTGTAAACGTAGTGCCCATACCTCTTTCACAGCCAGACAGATGCATTTACATATTCAGTACTGGGAACTGCGGTCACAACAGATCTCAAAGACATTTTTGACATGTAAATTTTCAAGGGTTTCCCTCAGGGAAAATAAATGTAATACATCTTTGATATACACCTAGACCTACTTGCAGGTTTAACTGAAAGGCTGCAACAGAAATGAGAATCAGTTTAAGCAATCTAATCTTAATGTGTATGTTAAGTATTGTACTCAGTAAATATAAAAAATAAAACAGAAATATCCATTTAGAAGAAGAACTGACTTACTGGAACATGTATTTTGAGAGTCTACACAAAGGAATTGAAAGAGGGATTCCAGCCCATGCTTTGCATTTGATTGGGTTTGCAGGGGAAGGATTCTGACTAGTGCTTTTGCATCCCACTAATTGTTGGTTGGCTCCCACTTCTGTCCATCTATGATAGAGAGAGTTTTGCCTATGTTCTTCATTGTATCAAATAATCTTCTATGTCCAGTCCATGTTTCTATTGCATCTCTGGTAAGGAGCTCAAAGTTTTCTGCCCCTACTCCTTCCCAGCCCTAAGAAAAGCCCTGGAAAAAATATTTATTACTCCTTGATATTTATCTAAGCTAATGAAATCAGATGATCTCTATGGGATCTGTGTGGTGTTTGTTGAGCCAGAGCTAATCTCAAACTCAAGTTTGGAGCTGAGAGCAATTTGACTGTGGGATGCATTGAGTGGTAGAATAAAGAAGGTTCCATAGCAATGAGCGCAGATTAGATTTGTCCCTTATTTGTGTCCATTTCTTAACCCAGGGAAAGGGGCTTGTTTTTATACTTAAAATGAAAGTTCTACCTTATTGTGTCGGACCTACAGGAAATTTTCTCAGGGGTGTTGTGCACATACGAAAACAGCCCTACTGCACTAATTTGATTGTCAGGTTATATGTATTGAGATTGCCTGCACTTTTCATAATAAAGATACAGCTATTCACTGAGACAAGAATTCATTTGTAGCCTTTATTCACTGACTTCTTAGTGGCAGTGCCAATTAATCTTTTGTAGATATAGTCTGTAGAAATGAATACAAGTGCCAAGCAGAGAAGGAAAAGTTATATGTCTGGAACAATACATTTTAATTTATTACTGGGGAACATTTCAAAAGTCAAATGAAATGTATTTTTGGAAGATATAGAATAAGTTTTTAAAAAGTGCATCTCCTACCAGCCAGCTTCCTAAAGCTTAAATTCTCTGGTCTGGCAAAGAATCATTGGTGGTTCCCTGTAAATTTACAGAAGATTTATAAATAATAAAATAAAATGAACCCCCAAGACCTGAATGATGCCATGGAAACTCTCTGCAGCTTTAAGATTTTTGTATATATTGTTCTCTTACTAGTTTTTCTGCTTGGAGGCATGATTCCCCCATTGCCTTTTATTGAGTTGTCACTCAATATTTGGATATTTTACGGTTTTCTTTGCCCTAATATTTTGGATTTGTGTTGGCAAGCTTGAGTGCTGATCAAATTGCTTAGAAACTGTTGAAGGAAATTGGAGACTTGAGCTAGGTGGAAAATAAGTATTCTTATTAGTCCAGAGGGGAAAAAACATGCCTTTTGCTTGGTTGCTTTATATTTTAACTGGAGAATTCTGCATCCTGTGTAAAATCCTACTAGGGGGTGGAGGGTACTGAGTGCTGGAGGGAGAAGGCAGTTGGGAGGCAAATCAGTCTTACCTGCCCCAGGGACTCAACCTCTGGCTGCTGCTGCCCAGTGTTGCCGCACCTGGCTACTGGCTACTGCTGCTACAGCAGTGGCACAAGGCTGCTGCTTCTGTTATGGTACATATGCCTTGTGGGCCACCATTATGGTTCCCCCCCCTTTAAATTGATGCCTGGGGCTCATGTCCAACTTACCCCCACAATGCTCCCTATTGTAACTCCTTGACCCAGTATTATTCTAATATATTTAAGGGCTTAGTCCATGCAGTTTGGTGTGGAGCAAATTGTGCCATTTGGGGCAAAATAACCCTCCCTGGCTCCTTCTGGATCTGCAGCCAGGAGGAGCTAGAGCCTGGGGCTAGCACCTATGCTGTGCCCAGCAATACAAAAAGCTGCCCTGGCAAATAGCTCAGGGCTACTCACTCTCAGGAGCTTCTGGAGCCCAGCCAATTGGTACCTGGGGACACTACCCCTTGTGCCAGCTGCACTGCTGCAGCAGCATGCCAAATCTATTTTTAGAAATACCCCCACATCCTTGTTCTTCCACAGTTTTACACACACACACACACACCCCCCCCCAGAGAGAGAGAGAGAGATGCACAGTGATCCATTGGGTAATGCTCTATTGGCATATTTACAATATTAAAGCTATTTGGAAGTCTACCAGTGTCTCCATCATCATTAAAAAATAAATTTTAAATACCTGTATATGTTGATGTAAGCTTTTGGTTTTCTTCACCATGATGGGTGTGTGAAGGGGGGATGTGGTGTTTGCAGAAAAGGGGTGAGAAGGGGTGTGGGGGAAGATCTGTGTATGGAGCAATTGCTGGGGGGACTGTGGGTATGGGGGCCTGCTCAGGAGGGGTGGGTCCCCTGGCTCCCACAGGGTGCAGCCCTGCAGCACATGGAATGCCCCCCACCCAGGGTCCCAGCTCCCCTCTGGAGGGCCACAGCTCCTTTCCATCACAGGGCCCCAGACCCCTTGACCAGGGTTCCAGACACCCTGGAGGGCACCCTGGAGTCCCAGCTCCAGGCCCCCTGCTCAAGGTCAGTAACTAACCTTTCACAGCAGCAGTGGGGGGACCATGCCCTGAGCTTAGCTGGGTCCTGCTGGCCCTGGCACTGCTCCTTCTACCCAGCCGGGCTGGTCTCGTGGTGGCAGGACCCAGTGTGGCATATGAAGACCATGTGCTGGGCCCAGCAAGGTCCTGGGGCCCCTCTGCCACCTGGCTGGGCCCTTCCTATAGTGGCAGGACCTGGCCCGGTGTATGGGGACCACATGGAGCCGAGGCAGGTCCTGCCAGCCCTGGGGCTGCTCATGCTGCCTGTCTGGGCTGGGGCGCATAAGCAGCCCCAGGCCTGGCAAGACCTGGCTCGGCTCCACATGGTCCCCATGCACTGGGCCAGGCTGGGTAGCATGAGCAACCCCAGGGTGGGCAGCTGGCAGGACCTGGCTCGGTTCCATGCAGTCCCTTCGTGCCAAGCCGAGCAGCACGTGTAGTACAGGGACCATGCGGCTCATGCTGCCTGCCTGGCCCGGCCTGGCACGCAGAGACCATGCGGAGTTCAGTTTTACTAGTGTGAACTTTGCTTATGGTATTTTTTAGCATTTAAATATTTTCTTAGGAAAATGTCAGATTAGATTAAACAGAAATTAGAATCTGAAAGTTATCAGATTCCTCAACTAGAAATACCAAAAGCAGAGTGAACTAATTCTGGGTTATTCTATGTGACTTTTAAATAATTTTAAAGGATTCACCTCTGAAGTTTTAGCATGCAGCAGTGAAGTCTGGAGTTTTCTTCTTGACTTTGGCGATTCACAAACAATGTTATTCAGCAGAAAGGGTGAACTTCAGAAACAGACAACACGAGTCTACTCAAGCCCAGTCAAAGACTCCTAGAAAATTAGGAGGTCATTTAGTCCAATCCCTTGCTCAAAGTAAGACAAGCCCCAACTCTATCACCCCAGCCAAGTCTTTGTCTAGCCAAGTCTTAAAAGCCCCCCAAAATGAATATTCCACCACCACCTCTCTAGATAACCTGTTCCAGTGTTTTGCTATCCTCCTAGTGAGAAACTTTTTCCTAATATCCAACCTAAAATTCCCTTGTTGCAACTTGAGACCATTTTCTCCTTGTTCTCTCACCTGCTACCACTGAGAACAGTCTAGCTCCATCCTGTTTGGAACCACTCTTCTGGTAGTTAAAGGCTGCTATCATATTACCCTTTAGTCTTCCCTTTTGCAAACTAAATAAACTCAGTTCTCTTAGTCTCTTCTCAGAAGACATGAGCGGTCTCTGAAATTCAGTGTAGCACACTAGAAGGCTCACGAAAAGAAAGAAAACACATGTAGCAGAAACTAAGCCTTTTGTGACTCAATCATTTACTTTGCCTTTGTGAAAAACATTCCAAACATTTCAAATAGTGAGATTCTCGTGTCTCCCTGCCCCACCATTTAAATTACATTTCCATTAGGGCTGCGTCAAGCTTTGGTTGTCGATTTTGATTTGGAGGAAATTAATAATATCAAATATGTCTATTTGTTGGAAAGAGATGTATGGGTTGCAGTACTGCCAAAGTTCAAAGTATTTTACATATATTTGATTATATTATTTATTTCAGCTTAATCAATACATATCCCATGTGTTACACAACAGAATAGCAGTTAATGATCACAAAAATAAGGTGAAATAATTCTGTTATTTGTGGCTGTTCATTTAAGGTTTGATTCTAAATCTCCAAACCCTAAATGGATGAAGGGTTGATGCGTTTTTTAACCTGTTCTCCTAGCTTTGATATTGGCCCGCCTAGCTGGATACATAATTAGCTTCTACATTAGAAGGACTTCAAATAGAATGGTGCTCTGAACTAGACAGTCTTGTTCCTGTAAAGCTTTTACCTAGTACTAAACCTCTAGACAGTAAAAGGCTTTTTAATTTAAGCATCATATTCTCAATTATGCAAATGATTTTTTATATTTGCACTGAAAATAGGATCAGACATACAATTCAACTTTCTTTTAGGAAACCTCCCCACCTGAAATGGACTTGTTTTAAACCAGTCACTGGGGCACTATTGGCAGGTAAGTGGAATATGATCCAAGGTTTGCTGAACTCCATTGGGATTCACATTCTTCAGTGGGTTTTAGTCTAGACTTTCATAGTGAGTGTAAGAGGACAGGTTTGTACCTATTACTTTGCCAGAATATTTATGTCACTTAATAGCATATATTTTTTTCCATGCCATATTTTCAAATGGACACATCTGTACTGCAGACTTGATTATACCAGCCAAATGTTGGTACACTGGCATATGTACTATGTCAGTATAGCTTATATCAGTTTTCCAATTAAAATAAGCTATACCAGTAAAGGCACTTTTATTAAACATGTTTAAGGTGTGTTTACACAAGGTGAGTATTTTGATATAACTATACCTTTACTTGAAAGCTGTTTTAAGTTCCTAGTTCATACACTAGTTGTATGAAGAGGAATATATATCTAGGCCACTGATATAGGCACATGAGTCTCTAGTCTCAATCAGGTTTTTGTGACTTTTCTGGTCTATAGCAGCATCTGATGGAGGAGGAAGACTTTTTACTCTTTGGTATTAACAAGACACCTGTATGAAACTGACTGTGGAGTAGTTTAGCTGGTTAAGTTTTATTCATCCTCTGAGGCCTGTGAAAAAGATTTCTTCATCCTTTGTACCATGAGATATGTTGCTTAGATATGAGAGGCTTGTACTCTGACAATCATCTTAATGCTCCAGTCCTGTTGCAGATTTGTGGATAATTTCAGGTACTGCCCTTGACATCAATGTAGTCCAGTGCATAGGTCATTAAAGAAGGTAGCTGTTTGTCACTGTGATCTGCAATATGGCAGAGCTTTTTATCAACTTCAAACTGGCCCTTAACAAAATGCTAGCTGAATATTGGTATGTGACAGGATAAAGGGCATCACACTGAGTATGGTGGATGGTGTGGCAGAAGGCCAGCTCTGTCTGTCCCCAAAAACTCTGCTCTGTGACAATTTGGTTAATATGGGCCCTGCAGAGGGCAGACATCCCATCTCTTTAGGTAACATGAGTTGGATACATTCCTGAGGGAGGTGGGGAAACCTGCTCCCTCTGCCTATGTGACTGGCATCACATACCTGGCTGAGGGGTTTACGCTCCTTATTGTTCTAAGCAAGACCCATCTGACTGGGAGGGGGCTAGAGACCCTGCCAGTTTACCCAGCAACCAGTGATGCATTTCAAATTGGTTGGCTGGCAGCCAACAGGTACTGGCCTCCATTGGACTAAGTAAATGAAGTCATAAGGCCTATATAAGTTAGGGACTGCCCAGGAGGAGGGACAGTAGCCATGATAGTCCAGCTCTTCTCTCCCTGAGTTTATCTGAAACTTTCTTTCTCTCTTGAAACTCATGATCAATGAACTGCCTGCCTCCAGAGGGAATCTCCATCTGCCTCTGGATGATACTTGTGAGTAAGCTGCCTGAGATCTAACTAGATACATAACTTGCAGTAACTCAGATGCGTGATCCCTGTTTGCTCTATGGGATTTCTCTGATATTGCTCTACCCTGTACCCTATTCCAAACCTACTCCTTGTAACCAATAAAGTTTTCCTTTGTACTTTGTTGCGTCTCAGCTGTGTGCTCTTGGGCAACCCTGGCATAGGATGCAGTCTGTCTGACTCACAAGGACTCACCCCCCTCCCTCCCCTCCTCTACATAAATGAAACTGATTAAGATGCAGTGAGAGATCATTCATTTACGTGAGAGATGGAGAACAGAAAGCCTGAAGCAGAGACTGCAGTGAATTCTGGGACCAGAGAAGGAGGGGAGCATTGCATGATGGCAAATCTGTGCTCCAAATGTTAATCAACCCATGTTCACACGCACCCAGCTCAGCATTTATCAGACCAGTTCTAATCTCGATTTACTAAGGACTTTTCCACCCCCAGACACACACACACCTCTCTAAGTTTAATAGGCATCTCAGGCCGTACATTCCCCGGTTCCTCTATAGGAGCCCTATTTAAACT
Organism: Caiman crocodilus; assembly: GCA_030014935.1. Lineage (NCBI taxonomy): Eukaryota > Metazoa > Chordata > Crocodylia > Alligatoridae > Caiman > Caiman crocodilus. Next base: position 699,936 of record JAGPOW010002673.1, on the reverse strand, counting down.
TAGTTGCTAGGTGAGGGAATGCTGAGGCAAGAGACTGAATCAGAGGGGGTATGGGCAACATTTGAACAATGGTTAAGGGTTCATCACAGCGTCCAGCCCGTTGGTGCCCTAATCACAGGTGATGCCATACTTTTCCCTAGACGACTGGTGGGAATCCTCTCCACAAAAGGTTATGAGCACCCCAATAATTGTCTTAAGTCTGTTAAAAGACTATAGTAAGATCTGGAAAAGTCATGCTAAGCTGAGGCTTGTG
>JAGPOW010002673.1:651025-695471 GCA_030014935.1 Caiman crocodilus | reverse complement strand
CTCAATAGATCATCGAGTCTGATCCCCTGCATAGGCAGGAAAGAGTGCTGGGTTCAGATGACCCCAGCTAGATGCTTATCTAACCTCCTCTTGAAGACCACCAGGGTAGGGGAGAGCACCACCTCCCTTGGGAGCCCATTCCAGACCTTGGCTACTCTAACTGTGAAGAAGTTCTTCCTCATGTCTAGTCTAAATCTGCTCTCTGCTAGCTTGTGGCCATTATTTCTTGTAACCCTCGGGGGTGCCTTGGTGAATAAAACCTCACCAGTTCCCTTCTGGTCCCCCGTGATGAACTTGTAGGCAGCCACAAGGTTGCCTCTCAACCTTCTCTTGTGAAGGCTGAAGAGGTCCAGGTGCCCTAGTCTCTCCTCACAAGTCTTGGCCTGCAAGTCCTTAACCATACAAGTGGCCCTTCTCTGGACTCTCTCCAGGTTATCTGCATCTCTCTTGAAGTGTGGCGCTGAAAACTGCACGCAGTACTCCAACTGCGGTCTGACCAGTGCCCGATAGAGCAGAAGTATCACCTCTTTGGATCTGTTCGTCATGCATCTGCTGATGCATGATAAAGTGCCATTAGGTTTTCTGGTGGCTTCATCACACTGCCTACTCATGTTCATCTTGGAGTCCAGTAGGAATCCAAGATCCCTTTCCGCTTTCATTCCAGCAAGCAGGTCATTCCCTAGGCAGTAGGTATGCTGGACATTTTTCCTCCCTAGGGGCAGCACTTTGCATTTCTCCTTGTTGAATTGCATTCTGTTATTTTCCGCCCATTTGTCCAACCTGTCCAGGTCTGCTTGTAGTTGTTCCCTGCCCTCCGGCGTGTCCACTTCTCCCCACAGTTTTGTGTCATCTGCAAACTTGGATAGAGTACACTTGTCACAGTGAATGATCACAATCCAGATTGGGGCTAAGAATATAAATACCTGGATGCTTTGTTCTTTTGGGGGTGGGGAAGGAAGTTATGGACAGTAATGTGGCATGCCAGTCTAAACAGGATGGCAATAGAAAGCCAATGCTATGATATCTAATTTTGGCAGCATTGGTTGCTATGCATTATGCCCTGGGCAAAAATCTTGAAATCTGTACTTAATGTTGTATCACTTTTCACATACCATTTTTCTCTTTAAAAGTAATATGCTCAGGCCTTGGGCAATGTCAGTATTGGGTGTAAGCCTTTGTATTTGGCATCATGTATCCAGAGAATAAATTATGCTAGTCTGTTCCATTATTTTAAATTGTCAGAGCCTCTCTACGTGCTAATAACATCTTTTATATATCACATTCAGTGTCGTTTATTTTAAACATACTACTGCAGAGTCTGGCAGACCCTACTCTCCCAGCACACATGGAAGGAGCAAATTTGTAAACAATAACCTTGAATCACACTTGACCCCTGGCTCTGGTGAGAGATGCGTGGGCGGAAGTGTATTGCATCTCCATGCACCCCAGGACCCCCCAACAGGACCCCAACAAGCCCTGGCTTAGCCAGAGGTAAGCAGGGGCCTATGGTAGGTGGGACTTAGCCCAGCTGCAGGGAAGTAGCTGAGAGGAGACAAGGAGGGTCACACTCCTCCCTGGCTCCTACTTGGATCAGCCCTACAGGGAGCCATGCAACTGGAGCTGCCTGGTGTGTGAGTCAGGGAAAGGGAAGGGGTACTCATCCATCCCCTTCTTCAGTGGGGGAGGGACCCCCCAGCCACCCCGAGAGTTGTGTGACACCGGTGGGCCCTTCCACACATGTGCACAGTTAAAAAAGCGCTCACCAATGGCAGGAGCTGCACTTGGCCTCCATCTCCAGTAAGAGACAGAAAGGCAGAAGCCCCAGGACCCCACAACAGGACCCCAAGGAGGTAAGCAGGGGTCCATGGTGGGTGTGACTTAGCCCAGCTGTGGGGAGGCAGCTGAGAGGAGCTGAGGAGGGTCACACCCCCCTGGCCCAGGTCCTACTTCACCTAGTCCCCCAGGGAGCTACACAACTGGAGCCTTGTAAACAGGACATGCAAAAAGGCATGTTTCTAGGCCTGGTCTGTGAGTTAGCATGGCAGTTCATATAGGAGGGTGAGTGGGAGAGCACAGGGCTGTGGCAGTGAGCCCCCAAGGGAAGGTTGTCACAGCAGTAGATGGACTACCACTGGTGCAATATGGACGGGCACACCTGCAATTAGACCTAGACAGGTTACAGGGGTGGGCCAATGAGAACAGGATGGGTTTCAACACTGACAAGTGCAAGGTGATGCACCTGGACAGGAAGAACCAGCAGCATAACTAAAGGCTGGGGAACTCCCTTCTCAGTGCAGAGGCAGAAAAGGATCTTGGAATCATTATTGATGCCAAAATGAACATGGGCCAACAGTGTGGGGATGCGGTCAGGAAGGTCAATCGTACCTTGTCACACATCCACAGATGCATCTCGAGCAGGTCCAAGGAGGTGATCCTCCTGCTCTATGCAGCACTGGTCAGGCCGCAGTTGGAGTACCGTGTCTAGTTCTGAGCACCGCACTTCAGGAGGGATGTGAACAGCATTGAGAGGGTTCAGAGGAGGGCCACCCGCATGATCAGGGGGCAGCAGGGCAGGCCCTACGAGGAGAGGCTAAGGGACCTGAACCTGTTCAGCCTCCACAAGAGAAGGCTGAGGGGGGATCTAGAAATAATGGTCACAAGCTGGCAGAAGGTAGATTCAGACTAGACATCAGGAGGTGCTACTTCACAATCAGGGTGGCTAGGATCTGGAACCAACTTCCAAGAGAAGTGCTGCTGGCTCCTACCCTGGGGTTCTTTAAGAGGAGGCTGGATGAGCACCTGGCTGGGGTCATTTGACCCCAATGCTCTTTCCTGCCATGGCAGGGGGTTGGACTTGATGATCTGTCAAGGTCCCTTCCAATCCTACAAACTATGAAACATGCACCCTGAGGACCCCCAAGGAGTCTGAGAGCTCCCCCTATGGTACTTCTGAGGTCTCCACCCAGATTGAACCTATGGTTCCAGGCTCCACACAGATGGAGCCTCTGATTCTTGGTTGTTGGGGCTGCCTGGCATGATTCCAGGCACATGGTACTGGCATCATGGCTACTTGCAAGGTTTGTTCCACTTCGGAGTCTCTGAGGTGCCAGATAGCAGAGCTCCAAATGGCAGTTCAGAGACTGTGTGCCATCAGGGATGGTGAGCAGGAGGAAGAGAGAAACCCTTGCAAAGCCAGCAGGCCAAGGCACTTAAGGGAGCCCACCCCTGCCCCAGCCCTGGTACAAGCTGTGGGCAAGGCAAGAGCCCCCAAGGGGACACTTGCCTGCTTGTACACAAAAGCTAGGAGCTTGGGGAATAAGCAGGAGGAACTCATCCTCCTGCATAACACAAATAATTACAATGTCATAGGGATAACAGAGACCTGGTGGGACTCCACCCATGACTGGATCATGGGTATAGATGGCTATATCCTATACAGGAGACACTGAGTAAATAAAAGGGTTGGGGTGTAGCTCTCTATGTTAAAGAAAGCTATGCATCCCTGCAAGCTGATGTTGATGATCAGGGTGGACGACTGGAGACCCTCTGGGTTAAAATCTGTGGGGAACACAGCACAGGGAACACAATGTTGGAAGTTTACTACAGACTAATAAACTCTGCAGCAGGACTGTACTTGTAAATATAAGTCCTACCCTGCTGCTGAGTTTGGTTTTTTTTGTGCACAGCAGCACACATGTAGATGCTTACCTTGCTGGTGGAGCATGAGGGTGTTTCAGTGTGTGGATTACCTGTTGGCTAGCCTGACAATGTAGCACCCTCATCCTCCTGCCAGCCTCTTTGCAGCATGTTGAGGCAGGTTGGAGCAGCCCCATGCTGGCCAGCTGATGCCCTGGGCCCCCTGGCAGTCAGGGCTGCTGTGACCTGGCTCAGTATACTGTGGTCTGGGTGCATATGTAAACTGCATGCCTGGCAGCAATGAACTGTGGAGCAATAAGCTCCGCAGTTTATTGCTGCATGCTAATGGCATGTGTAGATGTACCCTGTATGAGCTAGCTTGATGAAGGTAAAAGGTTTGGAATTTAAAAGCTCTGAGCCTCAAATAGGCTAAATACAGGAACTTCTGCAGTTTCCATAACAGGAAATGTAAAAATAATGTGAAGAAGAGTCAATACTGTGAGTGAAATTTTGGCCCCTACTGAAGTCAGTGAAAGTTTTATAAATTACTTTAGTAGGGTCAGTATTTCACGCTTTTTATTCATCTTTTGATATATCTGAATGAAGTTTTGGGAGACTTTGATGGTGATACCTGTTCTATAGGGGTAGGTAAGTGCAAAGCATAAATGTTCCCTGCCCTAAAGAATGTACATGTTGTTCCTGATAGATTATAAGTAGTGGTATAGACTATGGTACAGACCATGATACAGTGAGGTCAAAATGAAGAAAAAAATTATTAAGGCTGCCTGAAATTTTGTTTCCACAAAATAATGAAAATTATAATATGAGCTTCTTCTCTGTCCTCACTCTACTACACTGTGCCTTCTTCTCCTATAATAAATATATCCTACCACCACAAAAGAATGAATAAGAGGGGGAAAAAAGGGGTATACCAAAGAAGCAACATGTTTTAAGACTTTACAGAAAGATATCATGATAACATTTGTTTTGGTATTAGAAAAGGAAAAAATGATTAAGAAAGAATTCTGTGAAAAATGTTTGAAAATTGTCAAAAAGCCCTAAATTCTTGATGTTCATTGAATCTTTACACAGGCAAAATATCTGTTTTTAATGGACTTTGGAATGCAGTCCTCCTTCGGTTTACTAAGAATACTTTTCTGTGTTCATTTTCAGCTCTTTTCACAAATCTCACATTTACCACGAGTTTTTCTGCAATGAGAAAGTTCCATGCATAAGAACTGTGATTTTTAGCAAGAAAAAGGCCAAATTACATTTTTTTTTTCTCATCAGACATCACTGAACTCAGCAGAGGAGCTGAAATCTTTGTCTTCTCATAGAAGCTCCCAGTTTTGCCACCTTAATAAAATTACTTACAGAACTCATCTGACTTCAGGGGGACATAATAAATAAAGGTGGGATCCATAATAAAATTCCTTAGACACAGTTAAGTAGAAATTACAGTTGGGCATTAAGTAGAAGTAGTATTCTCTTTTCTTTCTTAAACAAACAATAACTTTCTAATTGCAGAGGGGCTCATTCTTACTAAAGACTTCAGTGCAACACAGAATTCTTATGGTGCCCTATATGTAGACAATTTTATGCATTGTGGGTCACTCCTTCCTTGTCCCACAGTCTAGGGCTGCCAAGGACAGGACCTCTTATGTGAACCTTTAATTGTGAACCAGAGCACTTGAACCAGAGAAATTCTCCTCCAACTGAGGTAATATCCAAAGGCTATCACTTCCATGCACCTTGTTTTCAGTAATGGAAAACAACATTGATGAACATTTTGATTATAGAGGAACATTGTTTTAAAAGGAAACGCAGAAATTCAAATAACCAAAGGCCATTTTTTATAAATAAAACTTAATTGAAATATCATGAGCAATTCTAATATAATAAACAGCTTAGTCTGTCTGTCTGTGTGTCTGTCTATAACACTTTTGATTGTGTGGCCAAGGTGCATATGCCTAAGTTGCCAAGGAAGTTTGTGATCACAATGAACATGTCCCAGCCATCTGAGCAGTGGGACTTCCCCCCAGCCTCCCTGTCTGAGGATGAAAGGGGGCATTCATGGTGACACTGCCCTCCTTGTTTCCCGGCCCTGTTTCCCCCCAGAACAGCCGGCAGGGAGGGGAAGGCACCAGGCAGGGAGGGAGGCAGATATGAGCCAGGCAGATGCGGCGTGTTGGGAGGCGTGCAGTAGGGCCAGACATGGAGCAGCAGGGAGTGATGGTAGAGTGGGGCTGGTCCTGGAGTGGTGGGGATGGGGGTGAAGCAGGGCCAGACCCGGAGTGACCAGTGGGGGGGAGTGGAACCAGACCTGGAGCAGTTCGGGGGTGGAGCAGGGCTGGACTCAGAGCAGTGGGTGGGGGCAGGGGTGTGTGTGGAGTGGCTGGGGTCTTGGAATGAGGCCAGACCCAGAGTGGTGGGATTGGGGAGTGGAGCAGGGCTGGATATGGAGCAGCGGGGGTAGGAGTGGGGAATTGAGTGGGGCCAGACTCAGAGCAGTTGGGAGGGAGCATACAGCTGGATGTGGGGCCCCCTGTCATTCTTGATGGACAATTTGCTAGTTATATTATAAATGGGATATGGGGTAAGATTCCAATGTGCTCTGTGAGAGGAAAAAAATGGAACCTCAGAGATCAAAGGAGTAAATTAACCCATTAGGACTTTGCAGAAAGAAGTATTGTGCTAGATTTGATGGATTGAATGGGCCATGAGAGTCATGCTGGTGCCATGCCATTTTTTGACTTCTCCAAGTTTTGACATTTTGAAACTACTGGTCCCAAAATGTCAATTTGTTTTGTTTTGTTTCCTTTTAAGGAAGGCAAATGATACAATCTTGCCAACTTTTTATAATGCTGAACTAATTATTCCCACATGGTAACGCACCATTTTCATTGTGATGCAAGAAACAATAACACATCTAAATATGAATGTAATATTCTTATTATAATGACTGGTATAATAATATTTACTCTTCTCTTGTACCATATTGCTGACTATACCAATAAGTTGTTCTCTGAGTCCCAAACACTAGTTCTTCTAGTTGCAGCATTATATCTTTTATAAAAGCTATTTCTATACTGAATTTTTCATGTGTGCACCATTTTCTTTTTCAATTGAAATGATTTCTTGCTATTTTTGGTTACCCCATTTTATTTTATTTTAAAAAAATGTAAAGTCAAGGCAAAGAAACTATTTTTCTGCTCTGTTCTACACATACTGAAATCACTGCTCATTCTTACCTTTTTTGGTACTGAGTACCAGCTTCTGGTTTAGGTAGTTCTTGTGTTTGTCAGGTGTTCCTCTTCTGGGTTAATAGTTTAATTGTTTCAGAAGAACATAGCTGGCATGGGAGGTCATAGCAGCAGAATGAGTGGACATCTTTGAAGGATTTACATATACCCATGGAGGACTTTAGAATACCAGAAAGAAGACATTTAATATCACTCTACTCAATTAGAGGCCAGTACAAAGATTGTAGCAATAAGCAACCAACAACTTTAATGGCCAGCTAATGTACTATATTATAGTGAAGGCACGTTCTTCAAAGTACTTCCTTCTTTCCGTCAATATTGCTTCCATTTTCCACTCTGTGCATGCATACTTCATCCGTTAGCTCATTAATTAATTCATTCAGAAGAGTTGAACTCTTTACTAATGCTTTTACTCACTGGTCTAGTTGCTTGGTAGGGCTTTTTAAATAAGTGATGATAGTAGTTTTTCTTTATTATAGATAGGAGGAGTTCTTCTTTCCATCTGAAGTAAGAAGTGAACTGGTAAGACCAGCTGGGGTAAGCATTTATTTGCTCACTTGTGGCCTGAAGAACTGGTTCACAATCTATTGAACTCCATGACAGGGTCAAAAGCTTACCTGTAAGAAACCTAATGTGGACATTTTGAAGAATAGTTTTTGGTTCATCAGTTCAGAGATGTCAATCATGTGGATGTCCCAAGGCTTCATCAACATTTCAGACAGCTTCTGTCAGCCCCTCTGGCAAGAGAATGGCTCAAGATTGTTCCTCTCTAGGTCTGAGTCTGTGTTAATAATGCCATTAGTTATGTTTGTTCATGCTTAACAACATTTCAAGTCTTCCTTTTTAGGCAGAAGTGAACAGATGGAGAATCAGCTGATCTAATCAAGTATATACATACTCTCAATAAATAATGGGGAAAATGGAAAGGACAGTGTTCAGAAGTTATCTATTTTAAAATGTTTTACTAATAGGAAATAAATCTTCTGTCAACAGTGTGAATTGAATGTGGGAAGTTTATTAATGTATACATTATTTATCTGCTGCATTTGCCCAAATGATTATTCAGGATTCTGTTATTAAATATAAATGTAGCATTTTGTATGGCACCTCTGTTAAATTTTGGAATTAGAATTTTCCAGAGTAAACAATTGTAAGTATTTCTTAGAAGGCATTTATGGGTATTTCATTTCAATAGCACCATTTCCATTGGCAGACTTATATAGAAATAAATATATGTGGGACAAACCAGATTGAAATATGCCTCTGGAATATTGGGAGCTGTCCAAACCAGTTCAAAGAGTTCAAAACCAAACAAACCCCAACTATAAAAATAGTCTGAACCCACAAAACATTAAAGCTAAAATGCTTTTTATCTGTCAAATCAACTTGTAATATCAACAACTTCTAGTTTACTGAAACCATTCTGGTAAGCCTAAATCATTCCATGATGAATTGTTGACATGATAACTTAGTCTGTATAGGAAATAAATTATAACTTTATGGTAATATCTCTATCCCCAGAATATGGATATTGCTAAGGAACAACATAGGAACCTGAGCAAACAGTGGCAACAAAGGCTGCTAGTTACATTTGCATGAGTTCTCATTTCTTGAATTGTAAGATTTAGTGCCACTGGTTCCTTCCTTCTTTAGGTCAGAAATGAGTCTTTGAATGGAAGTTGTTGGGCCATAGAAAACAAGAGCCTGCCGTTGGATGGATAAAGTGTTTGTTTTTATGGCACTTTGCCCTGTCTGATTTTTGCACAGAGATGGATTTCTATATCTTTTACTATATCTCTATAGTATGGGGATCAAAGTCCTCTAAGGGATGATTACTTGACTGTAGGTGTGTGGTGTTGTTTACTGTTCATTCTTAATGATTATGGGTAATTACCTTGGTTTTTTTTAACTAAATCTATTCAGAAAATGTAATTACATTCTAATTGCAGTTCTAAAATGGATTATATAGTTATTTCTACACTGCAGATATACGTGAGCTAGAGTGTCAGCAGGGCATAGTACTTCTCACACAGCTACAGATGGCCAGTGTACTAGTGGTACCCATACTAGGCAGTTTAAAGCTAAGTTGGGTAACTGTATGCTACATGGCAACTTGAAGAGTATATGTTTTCTCTTTTTCCCTTGCTAAGAAGAGAAGCACCAGTTATTTTTTTAGAGAGCATTATGAGTGAATCATTCTGTCTTTAATTTAAGAAGGTACTCCAAGTATAACTGGTGATTTGGGGAATCTGTCTATGTAAAAATGAAATATTCTGGGTTATGTTAAGACATTGTTTGTCATGAATGCTTCATTATATGTGGAACTGCCAGTGGCTGTCAGAGCTATATGACGAATCATTCCAGATCAGGAGCCATGGAAGTTATTAAACTTTGATGGTTTTTGTTCAAGTAAGAGCACTGAGTAGTTACACTAAAGAGGGAGACTGCATTGGGAAGCCAGTTTGACTTCTGAAGAAATGAAGCAGCAAAATTCTCTAATGAAGAACAAAATAGCCAGAAGGTGGTGATGGAACATACAAATTAGGAGGACTGACAGGTGCAGATAGTATAGATCAGAGAGAAGAGAAGGGGTTCTTTAATAAAGGGCAGGATCTAATCTACCTAGAGAAGAATGGAAAGGTGCCAACTACATGGATCAGAGAGAGAGGGAGAGAAACTGTTGTCTGGAGAAGATGACATGAACTACAAGGGATGGATCCTGAATACCCCAGAGCACTGTGAATCAAGACCAATGAATGCTCCAGTATGGTGAGGAACGGAGGTAAGGAAAATGCACATACATTTAAAATGTATTTGATTCAGATTTGGATTTGGCCTGAATCAGGGACAGTGATTTGATTCATTGATTCGGATCGCTGTCCCTGATTTGAGTCAGCCAAATCTGAATCTGAAGATTCGATGCTGATTTGGAGAATTAGCAATTTGGGCATAGACACAGCTTTAAAAGCTTTTTCTACATACCTTGAGGTACCAGCATGGCTTGTGAATGCTGCAGTGCTGGGGCAGATAGAGTGCAGGGGGGCTCTCCATGTGCTCGGCGGTGAACTCAGAAGTGGACCAGAAGTACTTCTGGTCCGCTTCTGGGTCCCCTGGGGAGCATGCAGGTCCCCACCACTGTGTGCCCCTGGCTCAGTGAAAAGCCACAGGGGGACCTCGAGTGCCTCCCTCAGACCTAGAAGGCACCAGTTGCTGAGCTGTGTTGGGGGGCTTCCCAGTGCATTCTCTGGGGGGCACAGAAGTGGACTGGAAGTGCTTCTGGTCCACTTTTGGATCTGCAGCCAAGCATACTGGGGAAGCCCCAGCACTTCTGTGCGACACTCCATGCACCCCAGCATTGCACCACTCATGAGCTGCCTGCTACCTAGAGGTATATAGAAAAAACATTTAAAGCTGTGCCTATGTCCAAATCGCTGAATGTCTCTGAATCAATTTGGAGGATTCTGATTTGATTTGAAGAGATTAAAGGGTCCTCTGATTCAATCAGATTCAGAGGTTTGGCCACCAGATTGGGCCAAATCTCTGCCTTGAATTGAGGACTGAAGCTTTACACAGCTCTGATATACATATGCTTATTTTTGCATGGGTCTGTATATTTTTGGTGTTATCTAAAATGAATTAGATAGCCTTACCTCTAGTAATCTATGCAATGTTTGCACATTTGTGTTGTTTAATTTATCATGTATCTGTGACAAAAGATTGGTAAGTATAATAGGGAAACAGCCTGGCTAGACAGAAATCTATTCAACAAGCTGAAGCTCAAAAAAGAATCCTACAAAAAATGGAAACATGGTCAGAATACCAGAGAAGAGTATAAGTATTGTATGGGAATGCAGGGAGAAAACTGGGAAGGCCAAGGCTCAATTTGAGATGCCCATCTTTTAAGAAAGAGAAGGATGAGGATCTGGGGAATTACAAACTAGTCAGTCTGACCTCAGTACCTGGAGTACCTCAGTACCATAGAGCAGGTCCTTGTGGAACTTATTGTGAAGTACCTAGAGAAGAACAAAGTGATCAGGAAGAGCCAGCATGGATTTACCAAGAGCAAGCCATGCATGACCAACCTGACTTCTTTCTATGACAATGTGACAAACTCTGTAGATGGGGGCATAGCAGTGGATGTAATATACGTGGACTTTAGCAAGGCTTTTGCCATGGTCTCTCCCCAAAAATTTCATTAAGAAGATAAGGAAATATAGACTAGATGAAAGCATTGTAAGGAGGATATGTAGCTGGTTGGATCATCGTGCTCAATGAGTAGTCAGCAATGGCTCAGTATTTAGCTGGGAGGAGGTAGCAAGTGGGGTTTGCTAGGGATCCCTCCTGGGTCTGGTATTATTTAACATCTTCATTAATAATTTGGACAATAGGATTGAGTGCAAACCTAGCAAATTTGAGTATGAAACCAAGTTGGCTGGGGTTGCAGACAACCTGGAAGTTAGGGCTAGGATCCAAAATGACGTGGATAGATTGAAAAAAATGGTCTGTATGAGGTTCAGCAAGTGCAATGTTCTGCTCTTAAAATGAAATAACTGCATGCACAGATACAGACTGGGGAATCACTGGCTAGGCTGCCATACTGAAAAAAAGCACTTGAAAGTTACAATAGACCATAAGTTGAATATGAGCCACCAGCATGCTCTTGTTGCAAAAAAGGTCAGCAGTATACTGGTTTGTATTAACAAAATTGTCACTCACAAATGAAGGGAAGTTATTCTTTCTACTCTATTCAGCACTGGTGAGACCTCCTATGGAGTACTGTATGTAGTAAAGATAGAATGATTCACTCATAATGCTCTCTAAAAAATAACTGGTGCTTCTCTTCTTAGCAAGGGAAAAAGAGAAAACATACACTCTTCAAGTTGCTATGTAGCATACAGTTACCCAACTTAGCTTTAAACTGTATGTAGTTTGAAGCCCAACACTTTAAGAAGGATGTGGACTGTTTGCAAAGAGACCAGTGCAGAGTAACAAAAATGATTAGATGCATATGGAGTATAACCCATAAGAAAATGTTGAAACAACTAGGGCTATTTAATGTGGAGAAGAGAAGACTGAGTGGGAATCTGATAATTCTTGAACTACCTGAAGGATTATTAAACAGAGGAGAGGACTGGACTAGGAGCAATTGTTTCAAACTGCAATAGAAGAAATTTAGGATGGAGATTTAGGAAGAATTTTCTGACCATGAGGGTGGCCAGACATTGGAACAGGCTACCTGGAGAAGTCATGGAATCTTCATTCCTGGAAATTTTCAAGAGCAGGCTGGACAGACACTTGGCTGGAATGGTTTAGGCAGGGATAATCCTGCCTTGATCAGGGAGCTGGTCTAGATGACCTTGTGAGGTCCCTTCCAGCCCTACTTTCTTATGATTAGAAACATAGCAAAGCATTTTGGTGCTTGGGGCAGGACGTGTGAAGCACCTACCAATTTGCTACTATGTAACATAAGAAAAAAGGGATAAAAGAAAAAGGGTGAGTGTCTGGTGTTTCCCTAGTCAGTTAATCAAATCTGAATTGAAAGGTTTCTGAAGGAAATGCTATTATTTCTGCTTTTTGTGCTAGCTTAGCTTAGGTCAGGGTGGAACTAGTCCCCTTATCAAGTTTTATATTGGGGTCAAGTTGGTCACTTTCTTTTCCACAGGGAACTTAATTTGGGGAGTTCTCTGCTACATGCCTCAAAAGGAAGTTACTTGCTATCTAGTATGGCAGTGCATGCAGCATAGTAATTTTTTCTTGCTCTGCCTTTCAAACCCTCTTCTGCAAGTTCAGTTCCCCCTGGGGAGCAAAGCCCTCTAAGGTATGATTGCTTACCTTGTAAGGGTGGGTGGGCACCAAGGCTGGGGCATACCTGCAGGACAAGCTGCATGAGCAGAAAGGTAGCTTTGCACTTACTCATCACATTGACCTGGTGGCAGGACATAGCACCCATTGCCTTCCTGCAGTGTCTGGCCTCCACTTCTGGGCTCCTGCTGGGCTTTGGTTCAGTAGGCAACCTCTTCCAGAGGTTGTCTCCCAGGGCACGGCTCAGGGTTGTGGGACACTTGGTGAGAGATGTGCTTACTGAGGCTCTGCAGCCTGAGTGGGGCTTTTTGATCAGGGGGACCTTCTTCTAGTTGGTACAGAGGCCCAGGCCCAAGGAGGGTGAGGGGTCAGCTAGACCAAGTCAGAAAAGCACAGGAGCAGAGGAAGCCATGGTCACCCAGCAGGAGAAGCATATGGACAAATAGATGGATACACAGAAGAACCAGATATATAAAGATCACTTTAGGTTTTTGATGTCTCCCAAAACCTAGAAAGGAAAAAGAATCGGGGGAAGAATCCTTTGCCCCCAGCCCCTGCATTTTGGAACTGTTATGGTTTGATATCTACCTTTTTTTTTCCCCAAGAAACTGGATTGACGCACTGCTGTCAGTACTTGCTGTAGTCAAAGAATGATTCACCTTTCAAACCCAGAGATGTCTTTAAATGATTTAAATCTCTTATAAATCTGTGTGCATCTAGACCATGACAAATTCAGATATTGTGACTGTTATCCTTTCCAATAAACTTTACCAAACACTGTCCGTTTGATTTGGTGACACGCATGTGAGAGCACTTGGTGCTGGTGCCTTGCTGGCACTGCCCTGGCCATGGTGCAGCCTATGATCATGTGTCCCAAAGACTGGAATAATAAATCCCTAGCACCCACAGGGCATTCTGGGAGAGAGTATGCTTCTGCTGCTGATGGTACCATGGCAGTGTCTAGAGGGCCAGCACAGGTTGACGAGGCTGTGAGGTTGTATTTCCATGAGGGGAGATACAGCTTTTTGGGACCCAAGCACAGGAGAGGGATTGTGCTGAGTGTTCTACACAAGATATTTATAAAGGCTCTCTGACCATAATAGAAAGGAAATTTTTGTTTGCTACCTGAACCCATCTTGTACACTACCTTTGAAGGTCAGAAGGATTTTACATGCACTGAACTCCATAGAAGTACTATAATAGTTGGTTCATAATCTTGAATAGCTTTGCTATGCTTGACATAGCTTGCTTGTAATAATTGGGTTTGGGGCTGTGCAGATCCAGAAATATTTGAAAGACATTTATTTTCCCATAGCAGTAAATCTGATTTCTATGCATCAGTCTTCTATTGAAAGGTACTTTCCTCGTTGAATGGTAATTGGGCTGTATAGCTATTAATAGATTTGAAGAAGTACACATCTACTCTGTTCCTCCTCTCTCTCACTTTCAGGCTAAGCAACTGACAGACAGCAAATGTTTCTGGGTATGAGTGGGGAAAAATGATCTTTTACCAGGTATTTATGAAGGGAAAGCTAAGAGACGGCCATAGAATCTTTCAAGACAAAAGAGCCCTGGCTGAGATAAACTGACCTTTCATTTCAAGGTTGAAAGTGAATTGGCTGAACTCTCCCTTTGTACAACTGCTTAAGCATTTCTATTTTCAAGGATAGCACTTGTGAATTCTAAACACAGATTGTCCCTTTCTAGGTAAAACCTGCAGTGAAAGATATCTCATCATGGTTCCTCTTGTAATTTTGCAGGCACAGACCTTCTCAGGGGAACAATAAATGGGAAGAAGTGTTGTGGATTGGGGATGATATGCTTATTTTCAGTCTTTCTTATTTCAGGGACAGACCTCCTCTGTACAAAATTGTGAGCTATTCTGCAGTGTATGCTCAAACAGAAAGGAGATAGAGCTTTCAGAAGTTGCTGAGGCAACCTCTTATCAATTTGGATGTCTGATCCAGCACGGCATTCTGTTAACTGCCATAACCCATGGCTATGGCATATTCCATAAGACAAATCCTATCTGTGACAGCAAACAGATGTTGCTCTTGTGCCACCATAAAAACCCACATCTCTGCCCCTTGTTAGGCCCCAAATGCCCGAAAATTTTGGTGCAACAATTCATTGTAATAGTGGGTGTGTCTACACATGTGCTTTACTGAGCAGTAGTCTAATTTGTGACACAGTAAAGCATCACTGTCTACACATGTGCAGCAATTGGGCTGGTAAGAGTAATTTACTCCACTGTCAGATAGCCTCATCAGACAAAAGTACTGTTCAGTGGTGGAGTAAATTACTATGCTTAAATGCATGTGTAGATGGTGACATCTGGATTAGTTTACTCCAGCTCAAATTGCACTGGAGTTTATTCAGTCACATCAGTTGCACATGTCCGGTTTGTGACTTTTTGCAGCAGATGTCTGTTTGGTTAGAGGAGAGGAGCTCAGGCAACCTGGGACTGACCATGCTCTCCAGCCACCTCTGGCAGCTGCTTTCTGTAGGATAATAGCTCTGGGTACTTGGCCCCAATTTAGGGGTGCCCTGGGAACCCCATGTATTCCCCATTCTGTGGCTGTGTGTCTGCAGTGGCAGAGCTAGCAACATGTGGAGTTCCCATGGGCCTGATTCTGCAAGACAAATGCCTCTGGTAATCAATTAGATTAGTGGTATTAGGACACATCTTGGGACCTCTGATCCTGCCACAAAACAATATCTCTTTGTAGCTTAAGAAACACTTTTTGAATGCTTGGAAGTAGAGACTAATTCATGGATGTAGAACTCTGATCTGTATCTCAGAGATATTATCACCCCTACCCTTACCTTACAAGGAGTTATACAAATAATATACTTAACACTTTTTGAAGAACTATGATGTAATAGTGATGGGCAGGGAGCCTAGATTCTAAAATTTTATACTGTAAATAAACAGCACTACAGTGATGGTCTCTTGATATTAAAGAAATATAAAAAATATTATATGGCACTCCATTCAGAGCATGGCTCCAACTGACTTTAGCTGCAGTTGTAAATGCTGTTGATTCCAGAGGTCTCAAGGTGGGCAACTGGAAAATGAGGAATGCTCAGTGATTGACCACTTGTGACAATTTGGTTGAAATGACTTGCCCAGTTTGACAAAGTACTTCTATGAGACGGGCAGGGATAGAATCCAGTTCTCCAGAGCAGCATTCAGTTGCATTAGGCAGGAAACCATCCTTTCCCCTTCTGCAGTACCTACCTCAGCCACAACATATCTTCAAACTTCTGCAACAGATGAGGCAAAGATCCTGCAAACAAGTCTTCTTCACCGTATTGATCTTAGTTCTTGGAACACCATCCATCTTGATCACTGGATGAGGCAGAGGTCTCAGAGAACAAAAGACATAATTATAAAGTTTCTTCATAATATATGTACATAATACTAATATCTTGCTCTTACAAAGCACTTTGCATAAATACATCTTAGATCACTTCACAAAGGAGGTCGCTATTATTGTCCTAATTTTAGAGATTCAGGTTCCAATTATTTAAAAGTTTTTGTGTTATTTCTCACTCACAGAGAAAGTTTGCATTCAGTACATATTAGGTTTTTGATAGAGCTGAGAGCACTTTGCAAATTAACGCAGAAAATGCATCACTTTATGAAAAGGCACCTTGTGTAGAATATAACAAAGATTTACTGAGTCACAGGACCCTGTTAGCAAATGAGTGAAAGTGAGCAGATGCTTTGTATTCAGAGGTACCCCTAGAGAAAACATCTCCATATCTCTATCGTTATCATATATGAATAAAATCAGATCACTGTGGCAGCTTATTCCCAGAAAATATGCTGAAAACAGACTAGGACAGCTCTGTGCTCTTCCATCAGTGTAAGGCCACCCCAATATCCTCTGTTAAGCTCAGAGCAGTCTAGGTATAGACTTGGGCCTTTAAAAGTCTCTGTAGCAGCTCTTACTTCTTGGCCCCACGCTTCCCTTTAGTTGGCATCGGGGGCATTTTTGGGACATTACTTGAACTTTTCTGATTCATGAATGCTGTAAAGACTTCCAAAGATATAAACAACCAATG
Organism: Caiman crocodilus; assembly: GCA_030014935.1. Lineage (NCBI taxonomy): Eukaryota > Metazoa > Chordata > Crocodylia > Alligatoridae > Caiman > Caiman crocodilus. The sequence goes on along the minus strand of JAGPOW010002673.1, from coordinate 678,699 downwards.
ACAATGTCATTAGCTCTTGATAGCTGAAGTTTGCCTTTCATTTTTGGTGCAACATACTAATGTATTTCCCTTTCAACTCTTATAGCTACAGGTTTCGTGGAGTCATAAGTGTAGAAATTATACCAGGCTCTGGTCAGGTCTTCCACTGACAGTGACCCATCTCTCATTTCCAAACATTTTTGATGGATTACTCCTCCCCATTATGAATTCCCTCTTTTTTTGTCTCTTAGACTCTGGTAACATAATACCTGGAGTTTGTAAGACTCCATGGCTTCTTGTAAGCTCTACAAAGGAGAAGAAACTAAGAGAAAATCAGGAGATGGAGACTGTAGGGTAGTTTTCCAAGCAAGCGACTCACTGTCTACTTCAGCAGCTAGTTTAGGAAACATGACATGAGCCATAGTGACATGGACGCTGGGCTGTGTGCGTACCAAACATGAAGATGTATAATCCATGAAATAACAGGATTCTTAGATTGCATCCTAAACTGCACAAAAGTGATCTCACTATTGCAAACCATTAAAACTACATGGCATATTGGAAAGGTTTGCTTCAACTGCCTGGGAAACTGAATTGCTGAAATTTTTCATTTTTACTTCTCATTAGAATCCCTGCTCTCTCCCAACAAAAACTTGGAGGAGTGTCCTTCATTGATACAGAATAATATGTGTAAGTTATTATACCTTAATCACAAGTTGATAGTGTGAACAAATGTACTTTTCAGCTTTTCTAATGGGCGTGGGGGAGCTCTGCTTGAGAGCATGCATCAGCTGTTTTGACCTATCTTTTATGGTCATGATCGTGTACTGATAAAAGTTTTCTAAATTGCTGTATCTTTGACCCTGAATGAAGCAGGGTTAACACTGAAGTCATTTGGCTGTATTCGTATTGCTACTGAATATTCAGACTTAACAGTTTAGATTGGTTTTCTATAATATAGACAATTGCCATAATATATATTGATTTGCACCAGTGGTTCTCAACTTTTCTAGACTTTGGTATACTAAGGCACACCCCTTTAAAATTTTTGTTGATATTATCTCCTATCACAGGGCTGGGAGATAAGAGGGAGGAACAGCTGGCCAGGGATAAGCTTGCATTTACCTCAGGGCTGGGCAGGGCTGGGGAGCAGCCAGCCAGGGCTGGCCGTGTGCTTTCCTCCTTCCTCTCCACAACACGCTACAAATGATCTTGTAGTTGCTGTGTCAGCCTGGTTAGAAATCATCGGTCTGGAATTTTTCTGGGCCAGTTGGTATCAATCAGAATAGTTCGATTAGCTTTAGTGCAACTGTAATTATTTACTTCATCCAGAGACTTGGCATTCTGAAGTTGGCAACCATCATTAGACAAGTCTGTCCAAAGCCAAATGTTTTTAAATGTTCAGAAAGATTCAATATTCATAATGATTAAATTGTGAAACTCCTTCTGTGCATTATACTAGGTTAATCAGGTGCATCAAAATAAGACTTTTCTGTATATTATTGAGAAACAAAGCAGAAGTAAGCTTTAAAATAATTTACAGTTGGAATTATGGCCTTATGTTTCATACAGATTTCCTTTTCACTATCTCATGTTTTATATTTTGGAAACTTCATATTCAGCAATGTTGTAGTAGTTTTTGTACATCTCAAAGTAGGTGTCATGCCCTTCTCAATTACAAAGTGTAAAAGCTGTAAATTTCTTCATTCCCTATAGACAAAGCAGAATTTATACATAGCATATATTTGATGGAAATAATTTGTTATAGTCTTTGGCAAGAGAACATTTGTGGTAAGAACTTATCACAGTGACTTAAATACCCTTTTCTGGACATTTAAACCAACATTTAAGATAATTTTTAAATTTTATTTAATAGAAATAATTTCATTATCAAGAGGAATTTATTTATGGGTGTAGCTTCAGCATTGCTGTCTTTCAAAGGCTAATTTGTTGCATATAGCTGCTCTGAGGTGTCTATGAAAGAACAGTGATACAAAGAAAACAGTACAATCTCCAGCAACAGATTTTGAAAACAGAGTTTCCAGAGTACCTTGATTGCTAAGCAGATCTTTACTGACCACTTGGAAAAGTACCTGCTGTTATGTCTGCCTGGCTCATGACACTAGTGAATTTGTATATTTTTTAACCATTTATAGAATATCATGTGAAGAACATCAGGATCAGCTCATCTAAAGCCAGTTTGGTATGGTGACTCCTGACTTACACCAGTTAAAGTGAGAGTAGAATCAGGTCCTATAAGAGTATTACAGGCTTTTTATCAGATTATTCCATAAGAGGTTTATTGCCAGTGGGGATTACATCACCATTGTAAGTAATTTTTTCTAGATGTTCTGCTGATTAAAAGGTGAATGTTTAAAAAAAAAAAGGTAAAAATGACTTTTTAAACCACAGCTGGCTGAAAAGAATTACTCCGTCTCAAAATTCGGTATTGTAGCTTTGAAATAGAAATAGAATAACTATTCTAATTCCAATTAAAAAGAGAAATATATGAATATATACACGCCTCTTTCATGTATATATGAAATCTAGTCCCCTTATAATGGTTCCAAATCTAGAGAGGTACTGAACACTAAACCTGTCCACTGATTTCACTAGGGAATGTGGGAATTGACAACTTACTGGGCTTTGTTCCTCACTATCTATATATGTGTGTGTATGATTGCGTATGTGTGGGTGCTTATATATAGTTACAAGAGGATTTGCTTTTCCTTCTCTATAGCCTACTGGAATATTCATTCTGTGCAACAAATACTTGAAGTCAGATCATGAAATCTTAGGATTAATTAGTGGTGTATTCTACAGTTGGTCCTATTGAAGTCAAAGTGGTAGTGTGAGTAATGAGTGGTCCAGAGAATTCCACACTAGGTAGCTTAATTAATGTATATGTCAGTGTGTCTTATACATTATATTGTTCCAGGCTGCTGCTTTTATAGACACTATAGACATTATGACTAGAAGGGACCTCGGAAGATCATTGAGTCCAGCCCCTTGCCCCAGGGACAGGAAGGCATGAAGTCAGCTGGGGTCATAGGATACCAGCAAGATAAGCATCCAACTTTCTCTTGAAGGTGTTCAATGTAGGTGCTTGAACCACCACTGATGGCAGGCTATTCCAAACCTTGGGGGCTCAGACAGTAAAGAAATTCTTCCTTATTTCTAGACTGAAACGGTCTTACAGTAGTTTATAACCATTTGGCCTTGTTATCACTTGGTGCGCTGTGGTGATCAAATGTTCCCCCAGATACTGGTGGTCACCCCTGATAAACTTACAGGTGGCCACTTACAGGTGGCACCCCTGACTGTGTGCTTTTCCAGGCTAAAGATTCCCATAGCTCTCAGCCTGTCATCGTAAGGTCTGTTTTCCTGACCTCTTATCATGTGTATGGCTCTTCTCTGGACTCTCTCAAGCTTCTCCACATCCTTTTTTGAATTGTGAGGCCCAAAACTGGACATAGTACTCTAGCTGCAGCCTCATGAAGGCCAAGTAAAGGGGAGAATGACGTCCCGGGATTTTCTTGAGAAACATCTATGGATGCAAGCCAGCGTTTTGTTTGCTTTACTAGCTGCATCATCACATTGAAGGCTTATGTTCATCTTGTGGTCAATGATGACCCCCCAAGTCTCTTTCTTCCATAGTGCTAGCCAGAGTAGCACTGCTGAGCCTATAAGCATGCTGCAGGTTTTTCCTCCCAAGGTAGAGAACCTTGCATTTTTCAGTGTTAAACACCATCAGGTTCTGGACAGCCTTAGCAAATGGGTGGATGAAGTTAGCCTGGATCAACCTTCTGTCTTCAGTTGTGGATGCTTTGCCCCAAAGTTTGGTGTCATCGGTGAAATTAGCCAGTGTGCTTCTGACTCCAATGTCCACATCATTAATGAAGATGTTGAACAATATGGGTCCAAGGACAGAGCCTTGGGGGACCCTACTGGTCACAGTGCACCATGATGATTGGCTTCTGTCAATTACCACCTTCTGGGTCTGACAATGGAGCCAATTTCCCAGCCAGCAGATTGTGGTGGACCTGAGGCCACAGTTGGCCAGTTTTGCTAAGAGGTGAGCATGGGATTCCAGATTGAAGGCTTTTTTGAAGTCAAGATATATGACATCAATCTCTTCTCCCTTGTCCAGGTGATAGATCACCTGGTCATAAAAGGAAATGAGATTGGTCAAGCAAGACCTACCCGCAGCAAACCTAAGCTGGCTATCCCTCAGGATGTTGATGTCAGCCAGTCCATTAAGGATGGCCTCTTTAATAAACTTTTCTAAGACCTTCTCTGCTCTAGTGGTCAGGCTGATGGGCCTGTAGTTTGCTGGATCCACTTTCCTCCCTTTCTTGAAGATTGGTACCACATTGGCTTTCTTCCAGTTTTCATGCACTACAGCAGAGTACCAGGAGCTCTCAAAGACCCGTGCTAGGGACTGGGCTATGATGCTAGCCAGCCCCTTGAGTACTCTGGGGTGTAGATTGTCAAGACCTGCTGACTTGAAGGTATCCAGTCTTTCAAGGTGTTCCTTCATGATGCCAGCATTGATGGAGGGCAGGGGATCTCTCTCACCCAGACCTCTCTGTCTATGCCCTGCCTGTAGGCATGGGTGTCCCATGGGACTGATGAAAGACGAACACAAAGTACCCATTTAATAGGTTGGCTTTTTCCTGGGCATCAGTTGTCAGTTGTCCCATCTGGTTTAGCAAGGGTCCAATGTTGCTCTTGTTTTTCCTCTGGCTCCCCACTTCTTACTGTCCTTGATACTCAAAGCTAGTTGGAGTTCAGTTGCAGCCTTGGCTTTCCTGGTTTGCTCCTTGCAGGACCGGACCAGTGCAGAATATTCCTCCTTGGAGGTGAATCCCATCCTTCATTCTATGTAGGCCTTTCTTTTTATCCTCAGGCAGTCTGCTAGATTCCTGGAGAGCCAGGGGGGCTGTTGTGCCATCTTGCTGCAAGCTTGGTCTCAGGAGCTTCTGGGGAGAGGATGGCCAGGCACCTTCCTGCCTCTGGCTGCTGCTAGCTCGTTCTCAAAGCTTTTGGGGGTAAGATGGCCACACCCCTTCCTGCCTTGGGCTGCTGCTGTTGCTGCCCCACCCATAGGAGCGGGGGGTTCTCTGCTGTGTGCTGCTACCCCCTCTCAGGGAGGGATCCACTGCACTGCACTGCACCCCAGCTTCTGTATTTCTGTTCCAACCTGCTGCCCAACTTCTACCATCACTGCTGCTGTTGCTGCTATCTCTTCTGCTGGTGACCCCTCTCAGAAGAGAGGGAGATTCCTTGCTGCACCACTCAACACCAAACCTGCACTGGATTACTCTCTAATTAACTGATTGCTCTTGGCCTCCTTCCACAGCTGCCTCACTGCATCTGATCCTGTTTTGTTTTCCTGCCTGCTGCTGCATGCCTTGCTGGAGGCCTGAGGGGCTCCTGGACTGTACCTCCACTGCTACAGCCAACTTTTACATCTGCCTCAGCAGCCTTGCCCTTGTGTGGTAAGTCCCATGGTCCACTCCCCCTGTCCTGGTGTTTGTTGTATGACTGGGTAAGCCTGCTTAAGTCTCCGCAGCCCTTGTGTGTGTGTGTGTGTGTTCACCCTGCTGGCTTTTTTTCTGTGGGGATGTAGCTCAGTGAGCTTCAGGTCCCTCCCCCTCCCCTCATACTCCCCCCAGCAACCCCAACCTGCCCCTATTAGAATCACCAGCCCCACTGTACATTTTTGGGTTTCTTTATTGTTTCCCCTATTTGATGTGAAGCAAAGCCTGGGGAGAGTTATCTCCCCAGGGGTGGAACTCTCGCTGGGGTGCTGAGACCCTGGCCTCCACTACATGCATTTTTCCATCAACAGGTTACGATCCAGCTGTTGGTGGGAGCATGGCTGGAGGCTAAGGGCAATCTCATAATTCCTTTTCAGGGGGCCCCGTGAGGATTTTTTATATGCTGGAGGACCTGTGGTGCTTCCGGTGCCATGCCCCGGGGCACTTGCTTCATGAATGTTCCATGGGCCAGGTGAGAAGGGCATCTACAAGTCTCACAGGCAAGAAAAGTACCCCTACCACCAGTGCCCCTTCCTTCCAGGCCACCCTGGTACCCAGCCATAACTACCAGCCCCCCATGAGCTCAGGGGATGCCATCCCCCAACCAAGTTTGGCAGAATCCCAGGGATGGGGGCAGCAGCCAGGAGAGGAAAGGGAGCAGAACCCCCACCCCCAGCCATGCTTCCACTGTAACTGCCTCATCTTCTCCTACTGGAGCCTGTCCACTTGAGGACCATCCCATGGCTAAGTAGATGCAAGGTCCCCTCCAGGCACAAAGCCAAGAGAAAGGCCTGGGTGCAGCTGGAGCCCTCTGACATAGAGGTCCACCCCCTACCAAGATCATCACATGGGGAGGAGGAGTGGTTCAGCTTCTGGGGCTGCCCCAGCTGCACCCAACACCTCACCCCCTGGGAAGATTAAATGGGTTATCCCAGTAGAGGAGGTGTTGGGGCTGCTGGACACTCCCAAACAGCAGCCCATGTAGGAAGTCGCTCACTCCACTGGCCAGGACCTACCCCTGAAACCACTGGTGCTGAGGCTGACCCAGAAAAAGGTCTGGCAGCAGAGTCCTCCTCCTCTAATGATCTAAGGGAGAAAGGGGCCCTGGGGCTCACCCCAGTGTCCCCTTTCCCAGGACCCCGAGGCAGACACTGAAACCACCACAGTGCCTGATGAGACTCTACCCTCCCCATCCCAAAAAAACCTCACTTCCAGCCTGCCCCATTGTCCCTCACCAGAATGGGTCAGGGTGGGGTGCCCGAATCAACAGGCTGATCTTGTTGGGGACCCTGCGCAAGCCCCCAGGGGTTCCAGCTCTACCCTACCATCTTATGAAGGAACCCAATCCCCACCTGTACTGCCATCCTTGTCCCAAGGGGCTGCAAAGCTCTCCCAATCCCAACCAGATTCTGGAGTCTTAGTGGACCGGAGGGGGGGCGTGTCAGACAATGCCAAAGAAGCCTATTGAGCCCCAGGACCAGGAGAAGGATGCCTAAGAATGATCTGGCTCCATGGAACCTGTGGACCTCTCGGTTCTGGTGGTCCCCAGGGGTGAACTACCTGTATTTTTTTTTTTTTTACCATAACTACACCTGTTGGTTTACTAGCAAGGCACAGCTCACCTTGGACTGCTGAGGAGAATTTGGCAGTGTCCTCACCACTGTGAGGGCACTGGTGGGGGAAAGCAAGGGGGTCCAAAAACTCCAATGCCCAGTTCTATAGGCAGGCCCACAGTTTCATAGATGCCCTTTGTACTTATGGGAGGGTGCTGTGTGAGCCAGTGATCCTCCCACTAAGCACTGAGGCCCCTACTGAAGTGTATATTCCACCCCCACAGCCATGAAGTTATTTTAGATTGTGATCCTCAATGTCCATGGCTGCAGGAAGGGTCTCCAGAGATTCCAGGTGCTCTCCTTCTTTCAGGAGTCGGGGTACCCTGTGGTTTTCTTGCAGGAGACCCTGATGACTCTGGCCAATGAGCCCAATGGGCAACTAGAGTAGGGAGGCAGGGTCTTTTTTAGTCACCTTGCTCTTGCAGGGCAGCCACCCTGTCCTCCACAATCCTGCAGGACATTCAGGTGGTGCTGGGCTTACTGCTGCACCTCCTGGTCCAAGTTCAGGGGCTGGTCCTGAACCTTCTGAATGTGTATGATGCTGCTAGGGACCTGGAGTTGGCAATTTTTTTCTGTCAGGTGGCCACTTACATTGGCACCCTCAACCCTTGTGAGTATCTAGTCCTTGGCAGGGACTTTAACATCACCCTAGATGCATGAGACTGGTTGGTCAGGAATTGGAGCCAGGCCTCCAGGGGTATCCTCCAGGAGATTCTGATGGAGTAGTCTCTGGTGGACATCTGGCATGCCTGTCACCCTGGCGCCCCCTCTGCCTCCACCAATATGAAGGTGGGGGAGGGGCAGTCATGCCACTCCTGGTTGGACTGGGTTTATATCTCTCTGCCACACTTTCCCTGGGCTCACTCCTCTGGCATCTGGCCGACCTCTTTCAGTGATCACCACCTTGTCTGGCCCCAGGCCAAGCTAGGGCCTGGGTGTCCAGGGTTGGCCAACTGGCATTTTGGTGCCAGTCTGTTGGAGGATGTAGGCTTCAGGGAAGCCTTCTGGGAGTTCTGGCTGGTCTGGTGGGAGAAATGGGATGCTTTCCCCTCAGCTCAGAGATGGTGAGATGTGGGAAAGGTGCACATCTGGCTTTTTTTGCTGCAGCTACACTTGGGGGCACACCTGGCAGAGGGAGGCAGTCTGGAAGCAGCTCAAGTGGGAAGTGCTAGAGCTGGACAGGTGCTTGGCCACTGACACAACCAGCTTGTCCTTCTGCAGAGCATGTAGAGAGAGGTATAAAGAGCTTCATACTCTGGAGGACCACTGTGCCAATGTGGTGTGTTTGTCTGCTTGTGCATCCAGCTCCTTTGGGAGATGGACTGCGGATCCTGCTTTTATGCCCTATAGAGGAGGGGGGCAAGAAGTACATCACCTACCTCCTGGTGGGTGACGGTACACACCTCACGGATCCAGGTGAGATGCACTGGTGTGCGTGGGCCTTCTACAAACAGTTCTTATCCCTGGATCAGACTGTTGCTGAAGTTGGTCAGAACCTGTGGAAGGGACACCCACAGGTCAGTGTGGGTGACTGGGATTGGCTGGAAGCTCCTCTCACTCTGGCTGAGTTTTTGGCTACCCTCTGCCTGATGCCTGGCAATAAGGTGCTGGGCATTGACAAGCTAACTGTGGAGTTCTATTGGACCTTCTGGGGCATCCTTGGCCTGGACTTTGCTGTGGTCTGGGCTGAATCCAAGGGAAGTGGGGAACTCCCCCTGTTATGCTGGAAGGCCATGCTGACCCTCCTGCTGAAGAAGAGTGATCTCTGCGAGCCGAGGAACTGGCATCCCATGTCCCTCTTCTGCATGGACTACAAGGTTGCAGCAAAGGCCATCTCGCTGCGCCTGCAGTCTGTGTTGATGGATGTGATCCATCCCAACCAGGTGTACGTGGTGCCGGGGTGTTCCACCTTTGACAACTTGTACCTTGTTCTGGACCTCCTGGAGCTAGTGCACTGGGAAGGCCTGTCTTTCGTCCTCCTTCCCCTGCCCCAGGAGAAAGTGTTTTACAGAGTGCATCACAAATACCTCACAGATATGCTGCAGGCCTTTGGCTTTGGGCCTTGCTTTGTGCAGGCACTCCAGCTGCTGTACGCTTCTGCAGAGTGTTTGGTCAATCTCAACTGGACCCTGACAGAGCCCATCCCATTCAGGAGAGGAGTGTACCAAGGCTGCCAGCATATGATGATGACGTACTCCTTGCTGTCCAGGACTTGGGTAACCTGGTGAAGGTGGAGGCCTGCCAGGCATTGTACTTGGTGGCCTTCTCTGCCCAGGTCAACTGGGTCAAGAACTTTACCCTGGTGGTGGGTGATGAGTGACATGGGGGCTCACTCCCACCCACGTTCTGTGGAATCTGCTGGAGTGTGGGCTCACTGCTCTACTTGGGGGTCCACTTGTCCCCCACAGACCCCTTCTCACCAGAGAACTGACACCAGCTGGAGGAAAGGGCAGGGCATGGGCAGGGCTCCTGAGGTTTCTCTCCCTCCATGTATGGGGAAGTGCTGGTACTGAATCAGCTGGTCCTGTTCATGCTCTGGCAATGTTTACACACCCTGCCTCTGTCCCTTGAGGTCCTGGCAGGGCTCCAGAGATGAGCGCTTGAATTTTTCTGGCCAGGATGGCACTAGGTCACTATGGAGATCCTGAGCCTCCCCTTGCAGGAGGAAGGCCAGGGCCTAGTTTGCCTCCACAGCCAGGTCTTGACAGTCCACCTTCAGGCCCTTCAGTGACTGCTATATAGTGTTAGTAGCCATGCGTCATGGGGCCACCTGGGGCACGCCTTCCTCCACCATTTCTGGGGCCTCCGATACAACTGGCAGCTCCTCGTTCTGCATGGCTTCTCTCTGCAGGACCGGCGAGGGCTGCCAGAGTTCTAGCAGGACCTCATCTGGACCTGGAAACTGGTCTTCACCTCAACATCCCCTGCAACAGTCACCCAGGGCACCGAGATGCTCATCAAACCCCTGCTCTGGAACCCCCCGCTGGGAATCCTAACAGCAGAGGCACCCTGGTTGTGGCAGAGGTTGATTCTAGCTGGTGTTACCCATATTGGTGACATCCTGGACTATGATAGGCAGGAGTGGGTGGACCCCAGTACACTGGCCCAGTGAATGGGTCTACCTACGACGTGTGACCTACTGTCTGGTCCAGGAGGTGAAATCTGCCTTACCTCCCAATGCCCTTGCCTTGTCAACCAGGTCCTGTGTAGTGGTGGTCTGCACCCTCCTGTATCCATGAGCCCAGTGGAGTTTGTCATGGGGCTGGTGCCTCACTCCATCAGCTGAGAAAAGCCTTCGATACTGTCTCTCACCCCATTCTCATTAAAAAATTAGGTGACTGTGATGTTGGTCCCTACATGGTCAGATGGGTTGCCAATTGGCTGGAGGGCTGTACCCAGAGACTGGTGGTGGGTGGGTCTTTTGTGACCTGGAAGGATGTGGGCAGTGGGGTTCTGCAGGGCTCGGTCCTCAGGCCTGTGCTGTTCAACATCTTCATCAGTGACTTGGACAAGGGGGTGAATAGCACCTTGTTCAAATTCGCAGATGACACTAACGTGGGGGAAGGTGGGCATGTTAGAGAGGAGGGACAAGCTGCAATCAAATCTGGACAGGTTACAGAGGTGGGCAGATGAGAATAGGATGGGTTTCAACACTGACAAGTGCAAGGTGCTGCACCTGGGAAGGAAGAGTCAACAGCATACCTACAGGCTGGGGAAATCCCTTCTAGTCAGCACAGAGGCAAAAAAGGATCTTGGAGTTATTATTGACTCAAAGATGAACATTCTCCACAAGAGGAGGCTGAGAGGGGATCTGGTGGCTGTCTATAAACTGGCCAGGGGAGACCAACAGGCAATGGGAGACTCCCTGTTCCTCCGAGCACTACTGGGAGTAACAAGGAACAACGGCCATAAGCTGACAGAGAACAGATTCGGGCTGGATATCAGGAGGAACTACTTCACAGTCAGGGTGGCTAGGATCTGGAACCAACTTCCAAGGAAAGTGGTCCTTGCTTCTACCCTGGGGGTCTTTAAGAGGAGGCTAGATAGACACCTTGCTGGGGTCGTCTGACTCCAGCATTCTTTTCTGCCTGTGGCAGGGGGGTAGACTTGATGATCTGCACAGGTCCCATCCCACCCTAATAACTATGAAACTATGAGTCAGCTGGAGGACACCAGACTGATCCGCCTATCCACTGCTCATTGGCATCACCTCTCCATGCTTGTGTGCTGCACAATTCATCATGCTGCTCAGACACCAACTGGCGGGACCTGCTCAGAGAGGTTGTGGCTGGGGCACCCCAGTGGCTGAGTTTGTACTCTGCACTCATCCCATGAGCCACTGGGGACCTCAGCTGGTGGCACCTCCATTGAGCCATTGACACGGGTATGTATGTGGCAAGCTTCACAGACACCTGGTCTCCTGCCCCTTCTGCTGGCAGAGGGAGACCCTGGCATACATGACCCTTGAGCATGCCGGGCTGCAGCCCTCCCACCTCCACCTTCAGAACCTCCTCTTGAGGTTCTGCTTGAATTTCACCTCCTCCAGTTTTTTGTTTTTGGTCACCCCATCCATGGCCCCACCAAGTCCCGGGACCTCCTGGTCAACCTGCTATGTGGGTGGGTGGACTGTGGGTTTGGGGGTTGCTGAGGAGGGGTGGGTCCCCTACTCTCCAAGGGCAGAGCTCTTCCCCCCACAGCACATGGACTACCCTGCCTGCAGGGTCCCAATTCCCCCCACCCCACCTGAGCTACAGCTTCCCTTTAGCCCCCGAAGTGGTCTCCAGCCCCATGTATTTCCTCTGCTTGTCTCCAGATTTGGGAAGCTGGAGATGAGCAGGACAATACGCAGGAGGCTGGAGACAGCAGGGGAAGTTTAAAGCTCATCTTCAGGGGCTTGTTTCCAGGTTCCTGCTCCTTTCCCAACTCATCTCCAGCCTCCTGCTTGTTCTTCTGCTCTCTCCAGCCTCCTGCTCCTTCTCCTGTTCATCTCCAGCCTCCCAAGCATATTTCATGCAACTTAAAATGGAATCCAAATAGATAGACTATTTTAATATTGGAGTTGTTAGTTGAATCCACATAGAAGCCTGATCCTGCTTCCACTGAAATAAGTGGGAGTTCTTCCCTTGTCTTCAATGAAAACTGGTTTGCATCCTTTGTCCCTGGTGTCTAAAAACTTTTTTGAGTCTATTTTATCTACAACCCTAAAATAGTGGCCAGGGTGTTACAAAAAAGAAAAGAAAGACATCAAAAGCACCAATAAGATTTAGGAATCAAGGTCTCATTGGACGTCTCATACACAAAGTGTTGTGTCACTTACATTACGTCACTTTTGAAAATGCATGTGAAACACCAAAGTTCCTTACATATCCTTGAATAAGGCTGCACATGAGCAGGGAACCAAGCAGGGGGCTGAAGATAGCAAGGGAAGTCTCCAGCTCCTCTCCAGCCTCCTGCTCAGTCCCCTGCTCTCTTCAGCCTCCTGCTCCCTCTCCTGCTTATCTCCATCCTCCTAAGGCTGGAGATGAGCAAGAGAATGAGCACAGAGCTGGAGATGAGCAGGGGAATGAGCAGGAGGCTGGAGAGGAACTGGAGATGTTCCCTTGCTGTGTCCACCCTCCTGTTCATTCCTCTGCTCAACTCCAGCCTTGGAGGCTGCTGCTACTGCTGGTGAGTGTGGGAAGGTGGGGAGAATGAATGGGGGATGGTGTGAATGAATGAGGAGTTGGGGAAACAAATGGGGGCTGGGGCTGGGCAGGGCCTCCTCCATGGTAGTACCCCCCCCAGCCCCTGAACCCCCTGCTTACCTTGTAGCAAAACCCCCCAGTTTGTCTTTTTAAATTTATTTTAAAATGCATTCCCTCCCCTTCCCCAACCATTTCTGACTTGTTCTTTTTCTTTCTATTCCCTATAGGTAAGTATAAGTAAGCTAAGATGTAGGATAAGCTTTAACATTTTATTTTAGATAGTAAGTTTTATTTTTCTCTCCCCTCTTTGCAAATAACTGCCCTGTTATTTTGATATAGATATCAACTGTTTTATAAGTTATAATTATTATGTTTGTATTGATTTTTTTTAAACTTCTTTTATATTGCGTGATTACTATTTTAGGCCTATATATGTAAGTTAGCATAAGTCATGTCAGGTTTCCATCTTGTAATGTCAAACCTCCATCTTATCCCCAGGACCAGTGGTGTAACCTATGACTCACACCTACCCCTCCTATATAACTTGGTTCCTGAATGAATGGGGATGAATGCAGGTGGTTGGGAGACAGTGGCTATAGGTCTAAAAATAGCTTCCTCTGAATGACCAAACCATCAACACCAACACCCAGGTCTTGGAACCACCCTCAGCATTCAAGAAACAAAAGATAAGGCAACCCATCACTGTGCTAAGACTGCTCATGCTCAGTAAGAACACCTGTAACCCTCTGGGACAGGACTGACATTGCCTGGACAGGCCCTCCCCATAGGCGATCAGACGTAATCTGCCCCATAAAAGGGGAAGTGAGGACTGACTCCTTGGGACTCCCTCTCTTCTGGACCAGCACCATGCCACACCACCTATCCACCCAGAGGCCCTGCCAGCAACTCCCCTCTGGACAACACCTACTGGACAAAGACACTTTTCAGCCTGGATATGTAGCTATCACCCTCACCCCATTTTCAACCAAGGACTTGGACTCTGCTTCTCTTCCCTATGTGGACTCCAACCCTATCACTGAGTTTCTTTCTTCTGCTGCCATTGTGAGTGCTTGTGTGTGTGAACCAATAACTTCATGGGGCTGTGTAACATGTTGTCTGTTTAATAAACCTGTCATTTGGACGCCTGAGTTGGGTTCCAGTCTCTGCTCCTCATCCCTCTAACTTGTCTCGTTTCTCCCTCTCCTGTTTCTGGCTCACTGTTACCTCCAACACCTGTCCTGCCTCCAAACACCCTGTCTGCTGCTGTCTTATCCCCACTGCCTTTTTCCCTGAGCAACCAGGTTTCTGTCTGTCTCTCTCTTTCCTGGCTGTCTCCTTGCCACCACTTATCTACACCCTCCCCCAGTATCTCAGCTGTCTGCCTCAGTTTCCAGCCCCAAGCTCCCAGAGTTCTGTCTCTCTTCCATGTCCATCTCCTCCTTGCCACCAGGCTTCTCCCCACCCCATCTGGTGCACCAGTGATCTCAAGTAACCCTGGGTCCACTTGATCTTAAATAAACCCACACCTCAGTTCCTCAGCCAGCTTCTCTTTAGTCCACCGGTTCTAATCCCAGTTCTGACAATTTTCACTTCCTACACTTTAACACTCTCTCTCTCTCTCTCTCTCTCTCACCATAACGTTCCCCCAGGTACCCCAGGTACCCCAAGCACGCGCGCACACTGTACCAACCAAGTTAGGAACTTATCTGTGTGTATATGTAGGTGGGTTGTATGTGAGAGTGTGTATGTATATATGTATATATGTGTATATCATTGTGTGCCTGGTATAAAAATTAGTGATCTGTGTATGTGTACTGAGTGTGCAGGTATTGACAATTGATTTTTGTCTAATTTTTAGTGTGTAGTATGTATGTGCTTGAATTGGTGATAGGTATGCATGTGCCTAGGCTGCTTTGGATATGTATGTGTCTGAGCTGGTAGTGTGTATGTGTATGCACTTAACTGATGTGTGTGTTTGTATATGTGCAATTGTGTTACACCCTCCTGTCTAACAGTGCAATATTGAGATCCTGAGAGTTGGCCTGACCCCACAAGGCAACAGCCTGGCATGAATCCAGGTCTAGGTCCCTGAAGCTTGCATTGCTGCCTGCCCCTGGATATCCAGGGGTCTAATTTTGCTTCTGTGCTGCACATTTGCAGTGCAGGGAATGTTTTTTTTGTTCTCACACATCCCTTTTGCAGCGTCTCAAAGGGGCTTGAGATGCTGCAAGAGGTACATGCTTGCTCATCTGGACACGCCCCATGGGTCCAGATTTAAGGGTCAGATTTACAAAAAAAATATTGAGTATTAATATATTATTAACAGTGTAGATATTAACAGTGTAGATAGGCATCCAGTAAGATGTATATACAGACTGGGATTGACGTGAGTTAGATATATAACACTCATCTGATAATCTGACCCTTATTGCTATTTGTGCTGTTTGCATAGTTTGGAGATGTTACTGATAACAAATCTCATTCTTGTTACAGGCAAACATTCTTGTGGCTTAAATCTTTTGTTGGACTAACTGCCAACCATACAGTTGCTCCAATAAAAGATACTGGACCATTGGTCCAATACAAGTCCTCCTTGGGGCAGGCCCCAAGGAGAAATATTCCATGACAGGCCACATTTGCAGGGAACAGATAAGACAGGCTAAAGCAGTGACCAAATTTAGATCTGCAACAGGAATCAAGGACAACAAGAAGTCCTTCTTTAGGTACATAGGGAACAGAAGGAAAACAAATGTGAGTGTGGGACCATTGCTCAACAATTCAGGACAGCTGGTTATCAGTACCTAGGAGAAAGCTGAACTCCTGAATGACTACTTCACCTTGGTTTTCACTGGACCAAGGGGAAAACCACGTCAAGTAGAGCAGAGGATAAGCGTGGTAGGGATAATCACCTTCCTACTATTGTAGTAGAATTGGTGTATGACCAATTAAAAATATTAGATGTATACAAGTCAGCAGGACTGGATTATCTTCATCCAAGAGTGCTGAAGGAGCTGGCCAATGTCATTGAGGAACCCTTGGTGAAACTCTTCCCCAACTTGTGGCACTCTGGAGAAGTCCATGATGACTGGAAAAGAGCCAGTGTTGTGCTCATCCACCAGAAGGGCAGGAGGGAGGACCTGGGTAACTATAGGCCAATCAGCCTAACTTCCACCCTAGGGAAAATCCTAGAAAAGTTCATCACAGAACCTATCTGTGATAAGCTTGCAGAAGGTAAGATTTTGAATGACAGTCTCATGACTTCATTGCGGGCATGTCTTGCCTTACCAACCTCATTTCTTTCCAAGACCAGGTAACTCGCTACCTGGACACAAGACAGCAGGTTGACATTGTATACCTTGATTTCCAAAAGGCCTTTGATTTAGTATTCCACAATGTCCTTGTGAGAAAATTGGAGGATTGCAGGCTTAACTCTAGGACAGTCAGGTGGGTGAGAAACTGGCTGTAGGACAGAACACAGAGTTGTGGTGAATGGATCTGTGTCATCCAGGCAAGAAGTGGGCAGTGGGGTCCTGCAGGGGTTGGTGCTTGGTCCAGTACTTTTTGACATCTTTACCCCCACATCCAAATCATTCATAAAGAGCTCACTGGCCAAGGTCACAGGCGACATCAACTTATGGGGGAGCATGGTCACACTTGCAGATAGGCTGAAGATGCAGGCAGACCTAGATAGGCTAGTAAGTTGGGCAGATCAGAATCTGATGAAGTTCAATGTCAAGAAATGTACAGTGCCCCACCTCAGGATGAGAAGCTCCCAACACACTTACAGGCTTGGCAGTCCCAAAGTGACTAATACCATAAATGAAAGGGACCTGGGGGTAATAATAGACCAGAGTATGAATATAAGCTGACAGTCTGATGTTGTAGCCAGTAGGTCAAATAATACTGTGGCATGCATCAATTGATGCATCTCCAGCAAAACCAAGGAGGTGATTCTTCTGCTTTACTCAGCACTGGTGAAACCACAGCTGGAGTACTGCATCCAGTTCTGGGCACTGCAAGGACGTGGGCAAGCTTGAGAGAGTCCAAAGAAGAACGGCCTGTAAGCTCAGAGTCTTAAAATGCAAGCCATATGGGGAAAGGCTGAGGGATCTGGGACTCTTCAGCCTGAGGAAAAGAAGGCTGAGAGGGGACCTGTTAGCAGCTTACTACTACACTGGGGATAACCTCAGGGTCTTGGTGAGCAACTGTTCACTAGGGCACCAGAGGGGAAAACCAGGAATAATGGCCACAAACTCCTGGAAGACTGATTCAGGCTCAATATTAGGAAAAACTTCAGTCAGGGTGTCCAGGCTGTGGAATAAGCTTCCTCCAGAGGTGGTGCAATCACCTACCCTGGAAATCTGTGAGAGGAGGCTAGATACTCACTTTACTGGGGTAACCTGACCTCCAGTTATCTTTCCTGCTTGGTGCAGGGGGCTGCACCCAATGATCTTCCAAGGTCTCTTCCAGCCTTAGATTCATAGATTGTATGGATATTGCCCACAAGAATTCTTGTCTCTCACATATCTCTTGGACCGTCATGGCAACAACATCCCCTCAACACTACCGGTTGTGTCACTGGTAGTTTGGGGTGTTTGATAGTTGCACAAACTTAATGTTCCTGTCATTTACACTCCTTAAATAAATAGTAAAAAATTAGAAAACCATATGAAGCCACATTTCCTTTTATGGGTTCTACATTCACAGCCATTAATTCCAAATGAATCCTGTCATCAGATGTAAAAGCAGATTAATCAAAAAGAAAAGCAGGTACTTCTGCAGCAATTTTAATTATGATATAGAACACAGTGGAAAATAGCATACATGTGTTTCATGATTAATGAGGTAACGTTAATGTCAGATTTATAATTACTTCAGGGAAACTCTTTTCAAAAGATCTCTCTTTTTATGCTATGGCCATAACTGTAGTATAAACAGCATCTTAAACTTGCAAATATTATTTTCTTTTTTGAGCTGTAATCTTAATGAAGGCAACAGCATGCCCAAGAGACAAGAGGTACACTTTGCTGCACTTTGCCCAGACCCACTCCTCTGGCATCTGGCCAACCCCTTTCAGCTATCACCCACCTTGTCTGGGTCCAGGCCATGCTAGGGTCTGCATGTCCAAGGTTGGCCTACTGGCATTTCAATGCCAGTCTGTTGGAGGATGTGGGCTTCAGGGAGGCCTTCTGGGAGTTCTGGCTGGCCTGGTCAGGACAATGGGCAGCTTTTCCCTCAGCTCAGAGATGGTCGGATGTGGGGTAGGCACGCATCCAGCTTTTTTGCCACAGCTACACTTGGGGGCACACCCAGCAGAGGGAGGTGGTTCAGAAGCAGCTCAAGTGGGAAGTGCTAGAACTGGAGAGGTGCGTGGCCACTGACCGAACCAATCTGTCCCTCTGTGGAGAGTGTTGGGAGAGGTGAGAAGAGTTTTGTGCTGTGGACGAGCATCTCACCTGTGCTGCGTTTGTCCGCTTGTGCGCCCGGCTCCTTCAGGAGATGGACCACAGCTTCTGCTTCTTCTATGTCCTGGAGGGGATGTGGGGGACCAATAAATACATCACCCACTTTCTGGCTGGTTACAGAACGCCCCTCGCAGATCCAGGTAAGATGTGCCAGCGCGCACAGGCCTTCTATGAAGAGCTCTTCTCCCTGGATCCGACTGATGTTGAAGCATGTCAGACCACGTGGAAGGGACTCCCACAGGAAGCTCCTTTCACTCTGGCTGAGTTTTTGGCTGCCCTCCACTTAATGCCTAGCAACAAGGGGCCGGGAATCAACAGGCTGACTGCAGAGTTCTACTGGGCCTTATGAGATGTCCTCATCTTGGACCTTGCCATGCTCTGGGCCAAATCCAAGGGAAGTGGGAAACTCCCCCTGTCATGCCAGAGGGCTATGCTGACCTTCGTGCAAAAGAAGGGGTATTCCCATGACCTGAAGAATTGGTGTCCCATGTCCCTCCTCTGCATGGACAACAAGTCTAATGATATGGTCTAATGGAACATATCATCCATGGACAACAAGATGGCAGTGAAGGCTATCTCACTGCATCTGTGGTTTATGCTTATGGATGTATCCATTTTGACTAGACATACATGGTGCCTGGACGTTCCATCTTCAACACCCTGTACCTGGTTTGGGACCTTCTGGAGCTAGCACACTGGGAGGGCCAGTCTTTTGGCCTCCTATTCCTGGACCAGATAAGGCATTTGACAGAGTGGATCAAGGGTACCTCACAGGCACACTGCGGGCCTTTGGCTTTGGGCTCCAATTCATGTGGGATCTCCAGGTGCTGTACACCTCTTCAGAGTGTTTGGTCACCACCTTGCCCTGGTGGTGGGTGATGGGTAGGAGGTAGGCTTGCTCCTACCCATGCTCCACCAGATCTGCTGGAGTGCGGGCTCACTGTGGGGTCTACCTGTCCCCCATGGACCTCCCTGCTAGAGAACTGGCACCAGCTGGAGGAAAGGGTGGTGGAGTGGCTCCAGGTGTGGCAGGGCTCCTGAGATGTCTCTCCCTGAACGGGAGAGTGCTGGTGCTGAACCAGCTAGTCCTGTCCATACTCTGGCACTGCTTGCACATCCTGCCTGTGACCCCTGAGGTCCCTGAGGTCCTGACAGGACTCCAGAGATGGGTGCTGGAGTTTTTCTTGCCGGGACGTCACTGGGTCACTGCAGAGGTCCTGAGCCTCTCCTTGCAGGAGGGCAGCCAAGGCCTGGTTTGCCTGCACTTCCAGGTCTTCCACCTTTAGGCCCTACAGCAACTGCTGTATGGTAGCCATGCAGTATGGGGCCACCTGGGGCATGCTTTCCTCTGCCACTTTTGGGGCCTCCGATATAACCTGCAGCTTCTCAGTCTGTGGGGCTTCTCCCTGAAGGACCTATGAGGGCTGCCAGATTTCTATCAGGACCTCCTCTGTGCCTGGAGGCTGGTCTTTGTCTTCAGGTCCCCTTCAACAGTTGGCCAGGGTGCTGACCTGTTCATCGAGCCCCTCCTCTGGAATTCCCAGCTGGAGGTCCTGACAGCAAAGGCTCCCTGGTTGTGACAGAGGTTGATCCTGGCTGGTGTCATCTGTATTGGAGACCTCCTGAACTACAATTGGCAGTTGTGGATGGACCCCGCAGCGCTGGCCCTGTGCATGGCACGTGTAACCTGCCGTCTGGTCCATGAGGTGAAATCTACCCCACCTCTTGGTGCCCTTTCCTTTGACCAGGTCCTGCATGATGGTGGTCCCTGCTCCCCACCCCCCATATTTTCCAGCGATGAGTTTGTTGTGGGGTTGGTACCTTGCCTGGCCTCAGAGCGCTCCCCACTCCACAACCTGAGGCAGCTGGAGGACATCAGACCAGTCCACTTCTGCACCCTCCACTGCCACCACCACTACATGCTCATGCATTGCGCTGTCCCTCATGCCGCTCTCATGTTCCATCCAGACACCAAGTGGCAGGAGCTGCTCAATGAGGGTGTGGCTGGGGCACTCCAGTGGCTGATTCTGTATTCCGTCCTCATCTCATGCTGCAAGAAGCACATGTGGGCTCATTTGAACATGCCTGTGTTATCTAATTTGAGTTAAAAAAAAGTAGCAAGGACAAAAGCTCCAGTTATTTGAAAATATCCATAAAAGAATTTTTAATAAAATTGGATGCATTTCAAATGGCAGATTTCAACAAATAAGATGAATATGGCTTCTCAAGTAGTTAGAGATAAAAAGACATCAGCAGGTTAAAAAAAAAAAGGAACCAGTGGAAAATGCATGACACAATGGTGTAATCCTTCAGCTTCTTTGGACACACTGGGTGGGTTGCCTGTAAAACATCCTAGCAAGTAAAATGTTGAAACAAATGCCAGTGCATCAAGGTATATTTGCTGTTACAGATTCATTTTCAATGGTCTATGTCTTGTTGTCTTTGAATGCTTCCTTGGTACATTTTTCCTTTATTGTTTTATATTTCTTGAAAATAAATATACTGAAAAATATGAATAGATTTATACTGAAGTTAAATGTCAGTATTAGATTTAGACTGCATGGTTCAATAATCACAAACTATAACTGTTAAAGTTAGGAGATGCTGAAGGGACATTTTCGCTGTGTTGGTCCAGGATGTATGCCCTCAGGAAGGCTTGAGGAGGGGTACTATGATACCCAAAAGCTTGCCTATATCTATACCAACCATATAGTTGGTCTAATGGAACATATCATCCACAAGAATTCTTGTCTCCTGCATAAAGTTAGAAGAGAAATTATTGGGAGCCACTTTTGAGCCCCTTTATTTCCCACCCTAAATGCACAAGTCAGATCTGGCAGATTCTTTTTCTGCAGGTTTAAGACGACATATTCCAGGGTTGATCTTACATCAATATGATCCTCTTTGGAAATACAGATCTAGTTTACAATACGATATTCTGGCAGGAAAACTTTGGGTGTGACTATACTCAAAGTTCTTTTGAAGAAGTAGAACTTCCACCACCCTCTTTCTGTTGTAAAAGGTGCTGGTCATGCCTTGCCTTGCTAAAAACCTAGTTCTGTTGCATGCACTTTCTGCTTACTGTAGTGGTCCCTTCAACATGGTGTGCCTTTCTAGGATGTAATTTTTGATCTTCCAGCTGGTGTTGTGTGGAGTTTGCACATGTGTGGATGGTCTCTGGTGGCTTCTTAATGGTGGCCACTACCAACCATCAGAACTTCTGGTTGCAAAGCCAAGAAAGTCTAGAATTAAGCAGGACAGTTTCAACACTTAGGTTATGCTGCTAGAATAAAACATAATCTACAAGGGTTTTCTCAGACCTTTGGGTTGAGAATCACAGAGTTTTTACATTGAGATGTATATTGTGGGCAACTGAGATATGCAAATCCTTTACCAAGTGCTAGTAGAATGGCATTGTCTTGGAAGATACAACTTTTGCTGCACCTTTACTCTAAACTAATAACTGAACAATTCTGAATTCACAGAGTATATTCTTCATTTTTATTTCATCTACTGGACTTTATTTCTTGCTGTTTATTTCTCTTTTTCCTAAGAATTGATCTTTACTACTTGCTGTTCTCTACATCTCAGTCTCTAGTTGCTCATGTATGCAAGGTATTTGTATGTATGGTGGTTTTTAACCTGTAACTACTTCTTGTTTTAGTGAAGAAAAGCATCCAATAAACTAGACAGACCTCTCCATTTCAACATGTTCTTGCAGCTTTTAACATGTATTTATATTAACCCAATCATCTACACTGTTTCTCAAACCTTGTAGATTATACTTCCATGGACCCTTGTGATTCTGTAATATGGATAAAAAACAAGAAACACTTTATATCACTGCGGCCATATTGAAGATATATTGCAGAGTTATTCCTTCTCATTCATTTATAATTTCCCTCTCCCTTTTGCTTTCCCATTTCTTCTTCTTGTATATCCTTTAGAAGTTCACAGTATAAAGGCTGGGGTATGTGCAGCCCAGGTTGAGAAATCTAGTGCTGTTGTAAATACTGTTGTTTACCTTTTCTCCCCATTAAAACTCCTCTGTAACAACATAGTATTGTAGCAGCCAAACAGAAGAGTCAAACCTCAAAATTAAGCTGCCCTTTTGTAGTGAACAAGCAAGTCTAATTCACAAGTAGTGAAGCAGCATTTTTCATGACTTTTACAGGATTATGATCCACTGGCAGCAACAGCAAAATGTTGCCAAGTTTATAAGACAAGGTTCAGCATCCTATGGCCTGTGGGCTGGACTCAGCCCTTAGAGCCATTTAATCTGGTCTATGGATATGCGACTTCAATGACATTTGCCAGCAAAGGGGCTTCAGCAGGAATCACTTCTGTGTAGAGAAGCAGCAACAGCAAGGAGTTTTCCCTGTGCTGCTGTGGGTAAAAGCAGCAGTGGCAGCTGGGGCCTACTGTCCCTCTTCCCTTCCAGACTGCAACTAGGTCATTTTACCTTACAGCCTAAAAAAACATTACCAATCATTGTTATAAGAGGTTATGACAAAGAGAAGTGAGTTCAAGTGAAGTAAAGCTTTGCTATCTTTAGCAAAGTGACAAAATTAAACAGTTGTTATACAACTCTAATGTAGCGTATAATATAATTTAATATAATATTCCTTGAAATAGACTGAGAACATTTTTATCCCCTCACTATGTTGACTGTCATTCTGCAGTCAGTTTCTTTTTTCACATCACTTCTGCTTTTTATAACATGTCTAGGCTTTTGATGAAAGTTGCTAGCATGTGAAAGGTAGACCCAGTGTCTTGAGTCCAGCTCTTGAGTTTGTTGGTGATGTTGGAAGTTGTACCTTAAGTTAAGCAGTTGTTCCCTATGTAGCTAATTGGGAAACTTCGGGATCTGTATCTTGCTATTATAGAGCAGTCTCCAGCTGGCATTGTACTGTCTCAGCACTTCCTTTTTTAATTTTCTTCAAGTTTTTCATCTCATTTACTCTGAGGTTGAAATTCCTGCTCTTGACCTTGCTGGCTACTGAAGCAATTTGAGCAGAGAATATCTATTATATAAGTTAGAATTGGGCTAGAGCAACAATAGAATGACTCAGTGGAAACTTCTTAGGGGAAACCTCAATGCAAAGAAAAATGAAAAACATATTCCTCTAACAGGTACATTCAGTGTTTTAAGGAACTATGTTTGTAAGAGAGCTCTGCCATCTTCAGCTTGATAGGAAAAGGGGATATTGGCGGCTTTGTGATCATTGAGGCACATATATATGTGGCAGGCCCATATTTGCAGCACCTCTGCTGGTGTACCCTGACTACCTGGGTGCTACTCCAGGGCCTACTTGCCTACCATGACTTGATGTTATTTAAGATTACTTGGAGGTGTTGTTTAGTGTATTCCTCTGGCCCCAGGCACCTCAGCTGTTACATCTTCTGTGGGGCTCCACCTCCCCTATGCCTTGACTTCTTCCACTTGGGTGGTCGTTTCTGGTTTTGGTGATGTTGGTGATGGACTGATCCTGTTTGCTGTCTTGGCACACCTGCTTCCACGGTTCCCTGCAGGAGTGTGGTGAGATCTTCTTGGCTGACGAATGCACAAATTAACAATAATGAAACAAAAATGTGCTCAGGTGGTAAGCAGGGCATTGATGCTACTCGCATCTAACACTTTACTTTAGTGTTCTGGGTTTGGTGAGGTGTGCTTCACCTGGCTTCTGCTACTTTTGTGGGTATTCCCCAGGTGAGCTACTATATGTATTATAGTATTTATTATGTACTATTATACTATATGTCTGTTGTATATAAAACTGGCCTGAGATTTCTGGAAAGATTAGATTTAAAAAACACAAGTGGTTCTACAATTAAATAATATGCTCACTAATCAAGTAATACTATGTAGTCTTGGAAGCTCCCTGAGAAGCTTCAGGCTTCTGAGTGTATTGTTGATCATATTGCTTAAAGCGTATAGTAACATCACTTTCCTTAGAATTTCCCAAATCTGCTTGGTATATCAAAGCCACAAATGCTGAGCCTCTCACCATACCTCTCCTGCCCCTAGTTTCAAATTCATATAATGAATTCTATGAATAGGCCTATTGGAAAATATTTCTGTATGAACAGAAATTCCAAGGGACATTGAAAGTCCTTGTGGAATACTACAGTCCATCTGCCCTAAACCCCAGAATTTGTGTTTAAAACCTCCTAGCTCACTTAGCCACTTATACTTGCTCCTGTTCAATATGTATGTACTTCAGGTTTCTAGTTAAATCAACTAGAAAACAAATGACAGAAAATCAAGGACTGTTTTAGCAAAGGAATTTCTTGACCATAAAAATGTTATTCTTAAGACACAACACATTTTAGACTGAGCAGAGTTGCTCCTAACCTCTTTCTCTCGTAAATCTTTATTGCATGGGGCATTTGTAAGTCTCCACACAGAATAGTACTGCCTTTTAAGAAATGCATCTCAGGAGCTAAAGTCATTCAACCAGAGATTGTTGTTTTCTACTGCAGCTCCATGGGAATGGACCAGTAAATGAGCATCAGAATTAAAGCTCCAGATTATAGTCTTGACAGTGTCTGATGTTAGTCTTTTTTTAAAAGTAGTGTTATTTATTTCCTGGGCAAGGCAGTTATCTGAATGTTGGGTAGGTTTTTTTCTATATCTAGGCTTATTTTCATTCAGGGTTCCATATTGAGACAGACAGACAAAATATCTTCACATAATTTTTATCTGCTAATGTTTTGTAAGTAAATTCAAGTATCAGTTCTACCAATTTCCTGATTTGTATAGGAAATTACCATGTCACCAATTTGTGACTAATGAAATGATGATGTGGTCAAATAACTTGGCTAAAAATGATTACTAATAGAGAAAGTCCTTTGAATATGAAAGTTAACATTGAACATGGAATTAATTATCTGGCAACTTTTAGACCACTCCCTTAACAAACACAGGAAAAAAGGGAATAAATTCTTTTATGATCACTACAATGATATCTTCTAAATAAAGAGTCAAAGCCAACTTTAAATATGTTTGAGAGATATTTCTTGCACAAAGATTAAAGCAAAATAAAGTTGAGGAAAAATTACAACCCTACTGTGTGTGTGTTTAATAGATTGCATATTTTTCAAGTGAGGGCATTACCAATATTATCTCATAAAACTAATGACCTGATGAAAAGGTGGCAGCAACTGATACTTTTATTCAGACCAACCTTTAAGAAAAGGGCATCTTTCATGTTTAAGCAGGCTATGGAAAAAGAAAATATAAATCTGTCTGAATTGACAGTCTCAGCACTCTCTTCTTTCAGTTCAGCCTGTTCAACTCCAAGCTTAGGGCTTGCACATAGGATGCCTACTATGGATTTAGGAGTATCTGAAGTCCCAGGCTGAAGAGTCTGTGAGGCAGGCTACTTGCCATTGGTAGCATCACACAGACTTGAATGACTGAGCTCTGCTCAGTCATATAGAATTCAGAACTGATTTGGCTGATTGGGCCCAGGACACAAAATAAAAAAAATGTACTACTATATGTACAGTAATTAGATACAAAAGTATTGCATATAAAACTGTGTTTATGGAGTACCTGTGCTAAAACTTGCAGCTCAGAAAAGATAAAAATGCATCAATTCTGGATGAACTAAGTATGTGGGTACTATATGCAAATTACTACAGTTATGTTTCAAAGTCAGTGTTTTCATATTTGTTTCTCACATCCAGGTGCTTGGGGAGGGCAGTGTCTGAGAGCAAACAGTGGAGAAAGGGTCCTCAGGAGAAGTTCATGGGGTAGAAAACAAGGGAGCTACCTAACTCCCTAGTCAAGATACACTTTTTCTAGTATAGTTCACTCTGCTGCCAGACATGTAGCTTGCCAATATAAATTGCTCCACCCCAGAATGATGAAACTGTTTGTATGGGCAAAACTACAGTTTTGTGGGTACAACTGTACCTAACATAGTTGTACCAGCTTTTGCTTCTCCACCCACCCTTGACTGATCTAGCGCTACCAGTAAAAGTTTCTGGTATAGGCATAAATATATTTCACATCAGATAATTAAAAGCAGTTTTACAGTGTATTCATATAAAGGACGAAAATTAAGGTTGACTGCAGCTTAACTGGGTCATTTTCTAATGTCAAGGGCTTGCTTTTGCAATCCAAATAATGTTCTTTTAATACCATTTTCTGTATGTAATTTTTTAGGGTTTTTTTTAACAAAAGCCCCAGAAATTCCATACTGGCACAATACTGACAGTCATGTGGTTCATCTACAGAGTTGAAACCTTTTGATCCACGACACAGACCTGTCAATGGAATAACTAACAACTGTTGCTAGTCTTGAGATGGCCCTGCATTAAATGGAGATGTGCTACTTTCCCACTGTTTTTAGTTAGTTGCTGATGGAAAAGGAAGATTCAGGGATTTTGGTTTCCATTTCAAGCTCTGGATACAAATACACTTATCTGGCCTATCCAGTCCTATTTCCCCTTCCTGTCTTGCTCCCAGCTCTTCCTGGCTAGGTACAGACAGTCAAAAAGTCCAAGTCTGAATCAATTCAGTCTTTGCAGGTTGCTGCAGACATTAAACTGAAAAAACAACTAGACAGACATTCACTTTTGATTCAGGAAATGCAGCCACATACCTGCAGTGGCTTAGGCCAGAAGAAAGGTTATGGGGAGATTGCTAGAGCATGGCTCTCTGGCACATAGTCAGCATGGGCTTTGTGTTTGCTTCCTCTTCCTGCTGCTCTAGAGGTCTCTGAAAGTTGCAATCCAGAATCACAACAGCAAGTCTCTTCAGGGTTGTTCATTAGTTCCTCTTCCTGCTTCCAGGTGCCTCTGGGATTTGTATTCCACAGTTGCAACAAATGGTATGTTTTTAGCAGGGCAGAGCAACTCTGTACTCAGGGGAAGGGAAGTTTAACCCTCTTCCCTGGCCTCAAATACCAGCTGGGGTTTGCTTGGGTGGTGGGGTAGTCCCTGCCTCCACCCCCAACACTTCTTTGCTGGAGCAGACAGCAAAGCCCAGCCCAGGACTGGAAAGCATGCTGGGATGGTGGGGGACTGTGATGTAACTTGAACCAGGAAGGGGTCTGGGACAGAAGTTTCATAAAGAGGTTTGACCCAGATCAGTTAAGTCTGGTACTACATTCAGCCAAGTTTATCTTAAACCAGCTTCACCCATTTTGAAACTGGTGTATGTGCACTAAACTTTTGTTCTGTTACGGGTTTAAACTAGTTTTTGCTCACTTAAACTGGTTTATGTGTACCCTGTGGCAGAAATGCCACCGTGGGTGCCCCTCTCCAGAAACCTCTCCCTGAGTCAGCCTGAGAGGCTGCTGGTGAATCCCTCAGGGCAGGGATCTCATCCCTGTCTGCATGACAAAGGCCTGGGAGGGGATGCTGTAGTCACCTGGGGAG
>JAGPOW010002673.1:638807-650925 GCA_030014935.1 Caiman crocodilus | reverse complement strand
TGCTGGTATTGGGTCTAGGACCCAGTGGATGAACAGGCCTGTGTTTTCCAAGGTGCACAGGGCCAGGAGTAAGTCCAGAGCCTTGGATGGTGGCAGCAGAAACCCCAGGCTAGCGAGTGTGCTCCAGGGAAGGGGTTGGCCGGACGCGAGGCACCCCAAGAGAGGCACTCGGAGCCTGGAAGGTGGTCGGGCGCAGGGAGGTGGGCGGCTCAAAACGGGAGCGCCCCCTACTGGCCTGCCATGTACCCTCTGTCCTTAGTCCCTTATCCCAACTTACTCCCGCAAGCTGCCAGTTCCAGTTGCCTTCTATACTGAGTTACAGTTTGATCCCCTCCCCTACTCCCAGCTCTAGTTGCAGTAAAAATACAGCTGAAGAAATGATGTCACATTTTCACAACTCCACACTGCTAAAAATGACTGCTTAATGTGTAAGAACACAGAGGCCTTCTTGATGAGATAAAATGACAGCCCTATTTCAGTTAAAACACAGCCATCTGTAGTCAGTAAAAGAAAAGAATAAAATCCCTCCTTCTACCACACATCATCACATCATGTATCATATAATCAGCTATTTATCTCTCTTGGAGTACATACCGTTTGGATTTTTTTAGATCTAGTGTAAGTGTAAAACAATGCAAGGCAATTAACACATTCCCATGATTTATTTTTAGTACACAGCACGCACACATACATATCACTTGCCATTACTTACAAGTATAAATATAATCAGTTTAAGAATATGATAGAATAATAAGGAATAAGATATAGCAGGAATTTTTGGAATAGAAGCAGTTAATGCTTTTCTGCACAAGATTTTTCTTTGGTATCCATTCATTCAAATGTTCATGTATGTACTTGGTATACCATGCTCTGAGGATCATAGGCATTAGGGCTGTGCAAAACAGCATTGTTCCATTTCAATTTCCATTTCATCATTTCAAAGGGACAGTGTGTCATTTTGCTGTTTTGAAGCACCATTCCATTTAATTTCATCAAAACTGTTTCACTCGTCTGATGCTGTTTCGACATGTTTCAACTTTTCACTTATAGGCTTTAATGGGAAATCATGAAAATGCCTATAACTTTGTCATGTCTTTCCTTATTTAAATGAAAACAGCAGGGATGGTAGCTTCAAGGATATAGCTGCAGGGGTTTTTGGGAAACTGCACCTCAAACTGTTCAGAAAAAAAAGTCATGTCACTTATAAGTGTGACAGCACAGGGGGATGAAAACAGCAGGCTTGGTAGGCCCTGCTGAGGCCACAAAGTTTCAAGGAGATAGGTGCAGGGGTTTCTTGGAAACTGCACCTTGAGGTGCTGACAAGCAAAACTCATGTCATGTGTGTGTGTTACGGTGCAGTAGGGTGAAAACAGCAGGCATGGTAGCCCCTGCTGAGGCCATGAAGCCTGCCAAGTTTCAGGGAGATAGGTGCAGGGGTTTCAAGGAGATAGGTGCAGGGAAATTGTAACACTTTTCACAGATAAGTCTTCACTTCATCAACCTCCTGGATATAGAAATACATGGACTCAATATAGACATTGGAGTTATGACACACTACAACCTGACAGACATCTGACTCCCCAGGTACCTCTCCACTTTTACCTTTTACATCCTCCTTCCCCCTCACCTTAGCCTGTCCCTAACCCCTGGTGCCTTCATTTCCATTTTCACTTGACTGGCTTTCTTGCCTCTGGCTTCTTTACTATTCTTTCCATCCAGGGACAGCACACACACCAGCTGCTGGTGCTCCTTCATCTTGATGAAGGGTTTTTCAACATGAAAGCTGGCATCCCAGACAGCTAAGATGAGTTCACCTGGAGCCTCACAACTCCACTGCAACCAGAAAGCCTCAGGCCTCATAGATGTGATGGGGTCTGGGTTTTCCCTAGCTAGGACTTTGTGTGCATGTGGTGGTAGGAGGTTATAAGGTGCCTCCTACCCACCTTTCACCAGGGAGATCCTTGGTCCTGGCATTTCCTGGGGCTGCTGCTCAGCCGGCAGTCCCACCAGGCCTCCCAACCCTGCCAGGATGCAGTTTTAGTGGTTATGTCCAGGACCTGGGGCTGCCTCCTTCTCCATAGCCCCTGTCCATACCTCCAAGTTCAAACTGCAGGAGCTCAGCAGGGACATGTTCTTCCCTTGCTGGCTGCTGATACAGTGAGTGCCCCCTCTAGCTCTGAGAGCAGGGCACTAATTGGTTGTGAAACCCTAGGGTAAAAAAAAAAAAGGAAGAGCAGATGGAGGCACTCGCTCCATCTACACATGGAGCTTAGGGAACCCCAGGAGCAGGACGTTCACTTTCAGGAAAACTGGCTATTCCACCAAACCAGGTTCCAAGGAGGTGTGGTGGGGTGTCACTACAGCACCGGCAATGCTGAACACCCTCTCATTTGGAACACTGGTCAGTGGACAGGACAGGTGTTCCCAGGCAACCATGGCCAGATCCGACCACATCTTGGTTGTGGCTTGCCAAATAAGCCAAGGGGCTGCACAGCAGTGGCTCCACATCCTTGGTGAGATAGGCAGCCATCAAAGCCTAAGCGCTACCTGCCTGATGGTAGGGTCTGGTGCATCTGGACCCCACCATGAAAGCCACGCCCTTGGCCCATGTTGGCAGCACCTGTGGTGGAGGAGGAGACTGGCTGGTGGAGGCATGCTGGTATGGGACCCCCCTCTTCCACATCCCCCTGCCTCCATCCTTCTGCCTCCCTGATTGTTCACCAGCATCTCTGTCCACCGATCCAAGGTTTTGCTGCCACATACACTCTCCTTTACTCTTGGGTCACACATGGTGGCCAGCATGTGGACTGTACTTGACTGCAACGGATTAAGCTGTTTCCTGATGCCTTCCTTCAGCCACCTCACCACTGCCTGCACATCTGGTGACAGTGGTTGCCCCGGCCAAGAGCATTGGTCCCCTGGAACCTCTCCATTTGGTTCTGAGATTCTCTCACTACAGGGATCACCTGGTTAAGGAGGGCATCGGCAGTACTGAGGGTTTCGGTGGCCTCGAGGAAGGGCTTGAGGACCACTGAGTTCTGGGAGATGGTATCCCATTCAGTTCATTAAGGGAGCCACTGATCCCAATCTTCCTGAGCAAAGCCATCTCATGGATGGCCCTCTGTTGCTCCTCTAGCCTCTCAAGCATGAGGTATGTGAAGTGCCACTGAATTTTCATATCCTGCATAGTTTTGTGCTGTGGGATGTTCAGCTCTGTCTTGATGCTGCAGTGGAAGTAGCCTGCCAACTTCCTGCATTTGGAAATGAGCTTGGTGGTGCTGGTGCCATCACCAGCAGCCCTGTCCCCCTTCCAAGGCATCCTGACAATGAGGTGGAACTTGTGTGCCACATAGTGGATGCCAACAAACTTGGCATCATGGACTGTCTTGACCATATTGGCCCCATTGTTGGTGACCATGAACCCATGGGTGAGCTCACCCTGCCCAATACACTACTCCTGCATCAAGCAGTTCATGGGCCCCATGATCTCTGCTGCCATGTGGGACTCATCCATCACCTTGATTTGAAAGATAGCCCACCAACAGCCTTATTGGTTGCACCAGTGCCCCAGGGGGGAGAGGTATGCATGATCTCCACTCTGGCTGCTCCAGATGTCCGAGGTGAAGCGTAAGAGCACCTGTGGACCTGCCTTTCACATCTCCTCCCTCAAGTACTCCCTGCATGCCTCATACAGGGAGGATACCACCATCCTGTGGTGGTACATGCAGGCTCTTGGTATGATGGGGCCATGAGCACCATGAGCCGATTGAACATTGGCCACTCAACCTAAGAAAGGCTGGCCATCCACAGCAAGCATCTCCCAAGTGCTCTGGGTTATCTCACTCACCTTTGCAATGCACCCCCCCTTTCTGTCCACCTTTCCCCCACTGTACCAGTGTGTCCTGCCTCTGCTTTGGGGAGACGGGGGCTTTGTAGTGAGAGAGGGACTTCTTTTTGGGTACACTCCCACTGGTGCCATGCAGAGGAGGATCAGGGGTAAGGGGGTAGTGCCTGCTGAGATGCATCAGCATCCCTGTGGTGCTTATGTGTTTTGACCCCTTACCCTGGCTGGTTTTGGTTCAACAGTGTAGACAGATAGCATATGGGGGATCATCTGCCTGCTCAAAATGATCCCAGACTATACTACCCCCTCACTTCTGGGCTGTGGGTGCATGTGTGGATGCTGCCTTTCCCTGCTCCTCAGCAGGCAACAGAAGGAGTGGGCTCAGCTGAGCTACTTGCTTCCATAACCTCTACCTAAACTTCCTTCAAACTGTCTTTTAGGGAAGGAGACCTGACTCTAGGGGAAACTTGAGGGGTGTGGAGCACAATCTCAAATGATTCTCCCTCCTTCCCCATAATTTTCCTTGCTATGGCACTCAGATCTAGTTCCAGATCCACCTCTTCCTCTAGCACTGGAAGACTCAGGATGAGAAGTGAAATGGGGGTGGAGGGGACTGTCATGCTGGTGCTGCTTGTTGTCATGATGGTGGTGGTGGGGGGCATTATGGCTGGTGCTCTTGCAGGGGATGCAGACTCAGGCAGTGGCATTGCTCCTCTCTCCTTGCTGCCAGTAGAAGCCTCATGCCTGCTAGTTGTAGGAAAGAGACTGGGTCTCAGTTTGGTGGGGGAGAGAGAACTTACAGCTCTCCCTCTACCCCCTCTTCTACCCCTCCCTGAAGGCTTGCCAGCTGCCTTTCCAGCATGCTTCATAGTGTGTTTCACAGTGTGTTTGGTGCACTGGAAAATCTGTATGTTCTTCTGTAATGTAATATGTATTTATGTAATATATGTAGATAATTGTATGTATTTATATAATGTATGATGTATTTATGTAATAAATAAAATATATAAATATACTATAATATACAATAGATGTTGTGCTTCCCTGCATGGTGAATGGAATGTGAGAGAAAGCACAGATTTATCTTCTGTGGGACAAGAATCAAAATAGGGTAACAAAAACAAAGAGGATTTTGGGGGAGGAATAAATTGAACGGAATGAATATAATAATAAAAGGATATTAGGAAAGCAAGAGGTATTGGATCCCACTTGCTAGTAACAGGCTAGCAAATAGGAAGCAATAGCCTTTCTCTAACGCTGCTGAGCTGCTGGAAGACACAGCTCAGTAAGCTGACCCCAAGACACAGAGGAATCTCAGTTCAAACAATGCTTTTTATGCTGTTTTTCCATCCCTCCCACAGAGCACTGGGATTGGAAGGGACCTCAGGGAAGGATCACAATCACTGGTCATCAACCATGTCAATATCAGAGCAGTCCTTCCCCCACTTCCCCCTCCCTCTCCTTAGTTTCTGTTTAGCTGCAAACTTGCCCAGCTTTGTAACTCAAAATATTTTGAAATGTTTCGAGTGCCATTGTTTCATTTCAAGGCTGTTTTGAAGCCTTTCATTTCATTTCAGTTTCACTGTTTTGAGCTTGAAACAAGTCAAAACAGCATTGAAATGAAACACCTGTTGACATTTTGCACAGCCCTAATAGGCATAGCTAGGATGAGGTGAGAAAAGGATGCATATTTTTTCCACAGTCATTTTCAGGGCTATTGAATGAATCTGTGGTCTGGCTCACTAGAGATAGACAAACATTACCCTTCAATTCTGGGCATGTTTCTGCAGTTCCACATTCTAGGTCATATTTAGTTAAGCCTATTGTCCGAGAGCTCCCAGTGCTTTCAGCATCTGTGACTTTGGGATAGCCTCAGCCTGGGGACTGCGTTGGGCTGGGGATCCCAAGGCTGCTAGACTCTCAGGTGGGAGCCAGATAGTTCCAGATTTCACAAACCTGGAGCTCCCTAGGTGTGGACAGTCTCCATAGCAGAGCTGTTCTAAAGTCCTAAGTCCCAGATCCATAGTAGAGAACTTGAGAAAAAGTTTGGCGAGAGCCAGGACTTCCCAGACTCCCTGTTTCACCTGGTCACAAACTGGGAAGCTCTGACATGGTTTGTTGCCTCAGAGCCATGGACCTTGAGAGTGCCAGGGTTCCTAGCAGTCTGCCAGAATTCCAGACAGGGTCTGCGGGAACCTGCTTTTGATTCGCTGAAAGGTTGTCAAATCAGAGATGGTCTGGGGGAAAACATTTTTCAATTAATCATTTTTCTTTGAAACAGTTTTAAAGAAAATTTCCTACAAACTTTTATATAGATTACAATCACAGATTCTAGTTTAGACAGTACAAACTAGAGAATTTTATTTCCATTTTCAGTTTGCATGTTCTAATAAAGGACTTGTAATGTAGAGACAACTTAAAATCGATCTGGCTGACTGAAGATTTAAAAATCAAATGAACTTCTCAACCAAACATAGGGTCATTCCTGATTTCCAGAGGGGCACCCAAGTTCCAGAGATTGGAAGAGAGGACTCAAACTTAGGTGTGGAGTTGGCTTTCAAATAGAAACTATTTTAACTTTTATTAATGGTATATTGCTTGTTTAGAGTGCTTAAATTCACAAGGTGCAGTAACTGGAACATCATTCTCAGTCAAAGGTTTCTGGGAATACTATCAAACACTTTATTTTATCATGCTGTATATAGATATTTAATAGGTTAAAGTAAATTATTGTAGTCTCTCTGTCTAAGATATGATACCAATCTATTAATTCCAAAGAACACAAGTGTGTTCTTTCCACAACTTTTGATACAGGTCAGTGATTCCATTAACGTCACCTGATAAGCAAGTCAGGGCCTTTATAAATCAATGATCACATGTCCTTGGAAGCCTAGTCCTTGTTTTAGTTTAAAACAGAAGTTCTTTATTTCTGGAATTTTTTTTTTCTTTTTTGAAGCAGTAAACTGTGTATTATCTTTATGCTATGGTAGTTCCTGAATGCATTCTGGAAAAGATCAAATTTATATGTTAGTTATTATATATAATATATTTAATCATTTCATTCTTATTGAATAGGTGGAAATATATGGCAGACTCTTCCAAAATAGATAAAAGCTAACAAACATGTAGTAAAACACATTAAAACTTGCAACTTCTAAATGAGTGTTGCTAATGCTAAAATAGTGAAACCTTCCTGTTCCCTTATTGTTCTAATATATCTGAAAGCAGTCAGTTGTTTGGATTGGAAAGAGAACTGCTGTCAATGATAGGGATGAGAATGTAAACATGGAGAGCTTGCTATTGTATATATATATTAATCAAAACTGTTTTTATTGAACAAAAATAAGTGAGCAACTTGTTTCATTCAGGATAATTAGCAGTTTCTCTAAGAGCTAACAATATATTATACGTCTAGTGTTTTTGACAGGCGCACGTTCATAGCTTTGACTTTTTCTTGCACATGGAAATGAACAGTAGCCATGTTATGCTTATTCCTTCTCAAAAAGAGAAAGTTTTAAAGCTGCTTTAAAAGAAAAATCTAAGTAATAAGCATGATTTCATAAATCTGCAACCAAAAACCCTTAGCAATCAGGGGAATTACTTTTCATAGACGTGACTTTTGCATACAGAACAATTTAAGTCATAAGTTCGGTTCAATGGGACAGTATGTGTCCTTATCAATAAACTTTGAGCGTGGAAAACTTTTCATTTTGGGTTGTATGTAAATGGAATAGATTCATAATGTCATTTTGCATATATACACACAAGAGACTTACAAACACTTCTGCAGTCCAAAGAACTAGCACAGTCGAATACATTTTTTTGAATACAGGGTCAATATCAGTTATTTGATACTAATGTTCAGCACCATTGATTTCAATGGCTATTGTGCACACACAAAAGGATACATAGAACCTAGTCTAGGGAGGATTTTAGTATTCTGTTTTCTGTAAGGTCAGTGAGCTTTGAGGGTGCTTATCACCTCAATATTAAGCCCTTAATATTTGACAAGAATTATTATACAGTGCCATTAAATAGTAGCACAATAGATACCAACCCCTTAAATGACAGGATTATCAGTTATTAATAGACATACTAAATACAGAGCATGAGAAGTAGGTCTGTGTGAAGTGGCTAGTATTTGCTTTGGATTTGGATTTAGCCGATTCGGGGGACAGTGATTTGATCTAGCTGAATCTGATTGGGAAATCTGGCTGCTGCCGAATATCTGAGTCAGCCAGGCCCCGTCCATCCCCTGCCCGCTCTCCCACCTTGGCAAAGGCTGCCTCACCTGCCCCAGCTTCTAGCATTGGTTAAAAAAAAAAAGCTCTGATGTACTAAGTGCTGCCTCCCACTGCCTCATGCTGTGTGGGGGGCTCTGCATGAACCGTGCAACCGCACCCTCACTCACCCAGTCCCCCTATGGGAGCCCCACCCAAACCAGTTCTGGCCCTTTAAGAAAAAACAAAATGACCCTCTCCCCCCACCCAGACTCACCATTTCTGCCAGTGGGGGAAAATCTCCACTGTCCCTTGCTGTCCCGCTCTACATGGGGGGCTTTTCATGAGCCCCCAAAACTCCAAGGCTGCTGCAGGTGTGGTGAGTCCCTGGGCTCTCTGCGCCCACACATGGACTTCTCAAATGTTGCCCCCTCTCTAGGGGCTCTCTGTTCCCACACTTGGGCTTCTCAATAAGGCACTCCCGTCTCTGGGGCTCGCTATGCCCGACTTGGGCTTTTCAATAATGTCGCCCCCTTTCTGGGGCTCGCCATGCCCATGCTAGGGCTTCTCAAAAGTGCCCCTCTCTAGGGCTTTCTACATCCACACTGGGGCTTCTCCAAAGTGCCCCTCTCTGGGGCTGGGGTCTAAGCACCCTGTAAGCTGCGCCCTCACTGGCACCGGGGTCCTCACACTGTGTCGTGAGTCCCCACTGAGTATGCTGCACCCACTCAGGTGCTAGGGTCCTCACACTCTGTTGTGAATCCCCAATGAGTAGGTTGCACCCTCACTGGTGCCAGGCCCCCACGCCACTGGGGTTCCCCTGAGGCCTCCTCCAACCCCTAATAGCCTCACCCAAACCACTGGTGTAACAACAAACAAAACAAAATGCAAGCCTCCTGGCTACAACTTAACTTAAAGCTGCCTGGCTAAAACCATGGTGATCAAACATCTTCAAACTGCCATCCTTTACTCTGCTAGAGCGGTTCCTGCAGTGCTCACATCTTAGCTCCAAGAGCTCCTGCCCCTCTGGCTGCTGGCAGGGAACTGCCAGCCTGGCCTCAGCTCTGGACTTTATAAGAGGCAGGCCCTGCCCCTTATAAAGACCGCTGTCAGGTGTGGGTCATTTGTTGCCTGCAGTTGCCCTGGCAACTCGCAGGTGGGCTTCTCATTCCCTGCTAGGGCTTCTTCCTCAGCAGTTTCTGCCCTCTAGGAGCAGGGCACCTCCACGCTGTGCGACAATACCCTTGACTGGTCAATGTTGGGGCCAGGACCAGAAAAGTCAAAATGGCCAGGGGCCCACCATGAGGGAAGCCCAAAGCTAAGGTCCTGGGGTTCCAACTGGCCTTGGAGGTGAGGCCAGGGCCTGTGTGGCCAAAGGTCCCAAGGCACCATGCCCAAGAGGGGAAATAATTTCGGGGAGCTAGGCAGCCCAAATGAAGGCAAGGTACACTGCCTGAATGGAGGGATCTTAGACGGGTCTGAACTGGAGGATTCTGGGGCCAAGTGTAGGGGCTGGGAGATTAACATTAGTGGATGCAATCTGTGAGGCATGGGCTGCGGTGTAGGGGAGGTATGGAGCCGCAGATAGTGGCAGAAAACTGCAGGGATGGTAGCCCCTGGTGAGGCTACAAAGTCTGACAAGTTTCAAGGAGGTAGGTGCAGGGGCTTGGGGGGAACTGCACCTCAAGCTGCGGACAAGCAAAACTTGTGACATGGGTGACACTGTGTGTTAAGGCACAGCAGGGTGAAGGCTGCAAGCAACCATGAAGCCCCTGCTGCAACCATGATGCCTGCCAGCTTTCAAGGAGATAGGTGCAGGGCTTCTGGGTTCTGGGGCACTGCACCTCTAGCTGCTGACAGGCAAAACTCATGGCATGGGTGCTTGTGCAACCGTCTGTCTTGGGGGAGGGGGGAGAACTTCTGGCCTGGCTGCTAAGCTACTGTGTTACCAGTTACCAATTAATCATGATTCACTCAGGGACCAGCTCAATACACAGTACCTAGCTACCACATGATGAGTTAATGAGCAAGAATTAACATGTACAAAACCACAGACTAAGGAGAGGAAATAATCAAAACAGACAATCAACTGCCCCAAGACGGACACAGTCAGTTGCACAAGGACCCATGGCACAAGTTTTGTCTGTCAGTAGCTAGGGGTGCAGGGCCCCAGAATCCCCCTGCACCTATCTCCTTGACAGCTGACAGGCTCTGTGGCCTCAGCAGGGGCCATCACCCCTGCAGTTTTCAGCCCGCTGCACCTTAACACACACAGGGTCATCTATGTCATGAGTTTTGCCTGTCAGCAGCTTGAGGTGCAGTTTCCCCACAAACCTTAGCACCGATCTTCTTGAAACTTAGCAGGATTTGTTGCCTCAACAGGGACTACCATTCCTGCAGTTTTCACCTCCCTGTGATGTAACACATACATGTGACATGAGTTTTGCTTTCAAGAATTTGGGGTGCAGTTCCCCCCAAACTGCTGTACCAATCTTCTTGAAACTTAGCAGGCTTTATGCTCTCAGCAAATGCTACCACCCTGAAAGTTTAATCCAAATCAGACAACCCCCCCCCGCAAAGTTATATTTAATTGATTCCCCATTATACCCTATGTCTGGATCTCTGAAGCAGCGCCAAAGCTTTTCCGAAGAGGTTAGGAAGTTCCAAATCACTTTGGAAAGTCTAATGAAGCTAGCACTTTGATCCAGACATGCTGCTTTGGACATTGCCGTGTCCAAAGCTTCTCCGGATCTGAAGCATGGTCCAAAGCCTTGCACAGCCCTACTTGCTTTACTGGGGTCCAAAAGAAGCTTGCGCCTTGAAAGGGATTAGGGAGGAAAATGTACTGTACTTTAAATAATAACCCAAAGAATCTGCAAAAGGGCTGAGCATAAAAACCCACTTATTATCTTCTATGCCTGGGGTCAGCACCCTTTCACTATCAGTGGGATGAATTAACACAGCTCAGTTCTAAGGCTGGACAGAGATGGCTATTGTAGATATGGAACATTCTTGTGAGAAATGTGCTAACAGTAGGACATGAAAGCTTTGGTGACAAAATCGTGTTTTCTGGATTGCTTGGCAAACCAGATATATTACCTATTCATGGGTCATAAGCAGCCCATGGACTGTAGGTTACTGACCCATGTTCTAGACCACTGCAGGCACCTCTAAAAGATAGCCTAAGTCTCCTTGTTCCTGGGCTTTCAAATATCCTGAGGAAAATCTCACATAGAGCTGGTTCCCTGACTTGCCTTAACTTGTCCAGTCTTCCTAACCCCTCTTTGAATGAGACTTGCCTCTTTTCAGGAAAGCCTCTGTACTGCTGCTTCACAAGCTGTGGATGTCTGCCATAGAGTCAGATCATACATCCTGCAGAAAGAACTTACAGGACCAATTTTATTCCTATTGTCTTGGGTTCATCTATAGTTGAGATGATCTCCTTCAGATTTGCTTTGTGGGTGATGATGCATTGCAGAACAGAGGTAGCCTTCTGGTGTAAGCCAGATCACTAAGCTTCATTCTACAGCTCCTGGGGGTGTGTGTGTGTTTTATTTCTTTGGTTTTTTGGCTTTTATACATCCCATCTTGTATCCTTTAACACAAAAAGGAGGCAGTGGAGCATGTAGTGTGTTTAGTTTTCATACCTGAAGTCTTTGGTTGTCTTAGAAGGGGAGCTGGTATTTCTTCATTCCCAGTGTCATAAAAATGTTTAAAATTGTGACCCCCTTCCAGATTGTTAATGGTCCTTATACTTGTTTCATGATATTTTACGTTCTATTGTCTATGATTGTTGTTGAACCAAGTTGTTTTGTAATGTTTCTTACACGTTAAGTGACCTGACCAAGGCGATGAGGAAAGCAGTAGCGGAGATCACCAACCAAAGCTTTTAGATAATAGAGGGTTAAGTGGCTGACCTAGATAGTAGTGACTGACAGATAGCCATGACCCAGATAGCTGTGACTGACAGAACCACCGAGCAGGTTCCAGAACCATCCTCTTATGCAGCAAACTGATTGGTTAAAAAGTTTATAAGAGGGTCTGCTTGCTGCAA
>JAGPOW010002673.1:620292-630398 GCA_030014935.1 Caiman crocodilus | reverse complement strand
AACCTTCCAGTCTCGCTGTGTATTCTGTCTTGGGAGGATGGCTCGAGGCCATTTATTAGGCCTTCAAAGAAATGGCTCGGGGTTATTCACAACAACTGGAGGAGTTCAACAAGAGGTTGGACAGCCACTGAATAGGCACGATCTAGGCATAGTTACGCCTATTTTCTACTATGGGTATTTCCCATGCTTCTGAGCTTTGCTGGTTGCTCTCCTCCCTTTTTAAGTTACGTGTCAGGGTGTTTTTAAGGCTTCCCTGAGGCATTGGGAGTTGGCTACAGACAAAGCTGGGGACTTCAATTGTGGTGTGTTGATTTTCCTGCTTAGGAGTAAAGCCAGAGGTTCCAGGCTAGAGGGTCTTGCCCCCCTTGCTCAGGGTCAGACTGATCACCAAATTTGGGTCACTAAGGAATTTTGACCAATAGTCAGATTGATATGGATGGGTGGGGGTTTTGCCTTCCTCTGTAACAGGAGGTGTGATCCTCTACCTGGGACCTCTTGAGCACATTGACAACATTTTGTAGAAGCAAGACGTTGGCTACTGTGGTTTCCCTGCTTTACCTGTGGCTGGTTAGGGTGTTAGGTCTTTGTGTCAGGGTTGATGGTAATCTTATGTAGAGTTTAGATTATGGCTGAATGGGAGGGCTGGGGTCAGGATGATCCTGCCTCAGATAGCAGGGTGGATTAGATGGTCTCTGGAGGTCCCTTCCAGTCCTATTTCTCTATGACTCATTTCCTGTGGTGTATGGATTTTATGGAAGTTGCTCTCCATTAATCCAGGTCTTCAGTTCACTTCTGAAGGAATAATGTTATGGAGTTTCTGCTTCTTCTATATATAGTTAGAGCTCACTTGTTCCTCATACTCATGTCAAACCAGAAATATTGTCTCTAGAGCTTTAAGAGGTTTGTCCAGTTGAGTTATAAATGATGCATCCTCTGGAGATTGTAATGCTATTTTGAGGACAGAGATTCCAGATAAAGCTCTTTAAACAATTAATCAACAAGCTATAGAAAATATTAATCTTGCCAACCTATCAGCAGTTTTATTTGCAGCCACTCATAATGTAAAATGTTTACCTGTTCAGCAAAGCCTCAGGAATAATTCACTAAAGAAATGGCTTGTTTGCTGTCTTCATGTTCACTGTTCATTCAGTGTCAGTATAAATTTCCAATATGATTATGGTAGAACCTATAAACTTTCCTGCAAATGCAGAAGAATGAATCACTAAATAATATTCTTTCATCCATCAATCTACTGTTATGTTCAGAAGATGTACTCTGGTATCTTAAGCATTATTAGGGTGTTATTTTCATGAGAAGATCATTCCTGTCACATGTCAAATATAAAAATACAGTGAATCAGTATAAATGTGATAGGGGGTTTTGTTATGAAAGATTTTAAAAAATCATACAGACCTTAATAATTCATCATTTCTAGACTCTAATCATTTTGGTTCTCAGTCTGAACAAACCAGGTAAAGATGTACACAGTCAGACTAGAATGTGGTTCAGAGGTGGCTTAAATTCCATAGAAGGAAGGTGATCCCTGATAAATTAGCATGGGTGGCAAAATATTTTCTCTTTTTATCAGCTAACTATCTTCGAATAAACTATTCCTCTCCATTTTCAGAGACCCCAAGATACCTTACAGAATGCTTTTGAGTGTTATTTTACCAACAACCATCTTTCCAGATCACTTGTTACAGGAAGTTGAGTTTAGTCAAACATTTTGACAACAATTAATTAATTTAATGATCTGATAAGAGTGGTGGCAGGGGAGGGGTGGGGCAGAAGTAAATGGGTTGGATTCTAAGGTGGTGTTAACTGGCATAACTAGCTAATAGAGCTATGCTGATTTGCACCAGCCAAAAATCTGTCCTGTAAAAGGGTTTGTTGCCTTTTAAGGGTCAAGTGGCTTAGGGCTGCCCAGGTAACTGAGAAGAATTGCCAGACAAGCATTGGAAAGTCCTTTCAAGAAGAAACATGATAAGAAGCAGAGAGACTAATTGAAAGCTGGTTGTAGTTCTGTACTTTATACAGGCAGACAAGATTCTTTGCGTGAATATGGTATCTTTTATTAGACCAACTTAAATAGTTGGAAAAAAGTTTTAGCAATTTTTCAGGTTTAAAAAGCCTTCCTCGGGCTGAGGAAGTCTCTGCAGTTGTTGTGTGCTCTTCCTTTCTGTATTATATGGTTGGCTTTTTTCAGTGACCTGCCCCCTCCCTCTGCTTTTCCTCATGACTTTCTCTCCTGAAATGTTGTTGCAGCAGGTGGTGCTTTTCTCCACCTGCAGCCTGAAAATCTATGCTGAGAAAGTCAACAGCAAAAGGAAAAGTCTGCATCTTCGTTTTCCTTACTTGGTATCTCATTGCAGTTGGAGTTTCTTTTGACTCCAGTTTCTTAGGCAGAAAAGGAGAGGCTACTATGCCAATCAAAAATGTGTCCTCTAGTATGTTTTGAATATTCCTTTCAGCCTTATGGTAAAGCATTTTCCTTGTATAAAAAGTTACAATATCCTTTCCTCTTAGTAGGGAGGAATTTGAGGTTGGCAAAACCTTCTGGAAGTACATGAGCACAGCTAGTGCTGTGGAATTTAGAAGTTATTTCTAAGTAATACTAAACATTTTGAATTAATTGTTTTAGATGAGATTTCTTGCACTAAATTTACAACCTCTTAACATGATGCAAGATTCTAGACCTTTATAATTATTAAAGCAGTGTTAATGCTCAGATATTAAAAACATCTGCATCTAAACTATGGGAAAACAACATTAATATTATTACTAGGCTGTGGTCTTTTAAAATCTGTAGAAAACCTGAATGTTCTCTGCTTCTTTTTGCTAATAATAAAAAGTAGGTTACACCTGCTTGCTCGATCAAAGGATTGTCAAGATGTGGTTTCACAGTGGTTTGCAGCCCAGTGCTAGAATTCAGTGTAGTTTTACCACATCTTAAATAAGAAATCTTCATATGTATTTTTCATTCTGCCTTTCTACCTGGACTGCTCAGTTAGAGGGATCCACGTGGAGCTAGTCATATTTCCTTTCTTTCAGTCCCTATCAGTGGGAAAGTGAGAGAAAGATTACAAACATAGGCTTGTGGGTTGTTGTTTTTTTGGGTTTTTTTTTTTTTCCTCATTGTTTGTTTGTTTGTCTGTCCCACCTCCCCTGCAATTGAAACTCTCAAGGAATTATAAAAGTAGGACATCAAAATGGAAGTAGTGCAAGCAGTATGGGTAAGGTCCTGAATCCAGTAATACTTCCATGCAACGCTCCACTAATTTCAACCATCTGCTCAACTTGTTCAAGCAATTAACATATTACGTATTTATCTTCTTTTCTCACACATAAATTATTTAAGCTTCTGTTTTGTGTGAAAGTTTAAACCATTAGTGTATTGGTGACATTAATATTAAATGATCTAAAAACGGTTGAGGGGGATCAATTTGTTAAGAATTTTCTTTCTTCTTAAAACAGTCACAAAATAGACTCTAATATTATTTGAAAATAGGTTGATATGTTGAAAAAAGAATAGTTCCTTGCTCATGGTGACTAGCTTTTAAAGAAGCTTGGTGGTCTCTGGCTTTCCTTTATCATTAGGAAAGACTATTTTGTTTATGCCTCTTTTACAGAATTGTCATGAAGTAAACAGAATGGAACAGAAAGACATAATCTTTCCTGTGGAAATGTATAGAAGTTTGTTCCTTGGGAGTTGGATCAACTCCCCAGAGCATCCAAAATTCTTAACAAAAGTCTTAACAATTTAGTGCAAAATAAAAAAGTGAAGAGTCCCATTTCCAGTGTCCTTTCGGATGAGCAGCATCTCTTTTGGGAAGATTGGGAAGTTGGTTTAAAAGAAAGTGTGAATTTTCAGTAGACAAGATTATTTGGGTAAATGTGGTATTTTTTTATTAGACCAACTAAATAGTTGGAAAAATTGTTCTCTGCAGGCTTTCAGGCGCAAGCAACCTTCTTCAGGCATAGGGGGAGTCTGCTAGTGTTTTGTGTTCTCCATGGTGGAATAGAAGGCAACATGCAAAATGAAGTTCTGTGAAAATGCAAATGTGTGGCAGTGAGGACCAGAGGACATGGAGGACAATATGTGTGAGATGGGTGGGAAAGGGGGAATATTGATGTGATAGAATGTAGCTGGTAAAATGTAGAAAGGTTATCTGGGGTTATCGAATGGCAGGTAGGTTATCAAGTGCCATAAATCCAATGTCTATATTTAATCCATGACTTTTTTTGTATTCAGTAGATTTAGGAAGTGAAGTTGATAGGCTTGTCTACAAAAGGCATTTTGTAAATTCTCTTTGAGGATTAGAGCAGAGAGACTTGAGAGAGAGTGGTTGTCTGTGAGAAGTGTGCACCCACAGGTAATTGAGTATATTCATCTTTGAATCCACACCAAAAAATCTATCATTCAGGTACACAGTTATTGTTCGACTTCTCCTACATAATTTCCATTGGGGATTTAGGGCACTGGATGAGAGA
Organism: Caiman crocodilus; assembly: GCA_030014935.1. Lineage (NCBI taxonomy): Eukaryota > Metazoa > Chordata > Crocodylia > Alligatoridae > Caiman > Caiman crocodilus. The sequence continues at coordinate 625,907 of JAGPOW010002673.1, read as the reverse complement.
GACTATGTTTCTGGAGATGCAGGTGTAAGATGTTGTGGGGTATAGTCGTTGTGGGAATGTTGGACTTGTGTTGGCAGTCTGTTTTCTCCAGGTTCACGTGTCTATATGTCAAGAGGTTCCATCTGAATAAGAGATATAGTAGTACTCACTGAGTGCAGTCCCCTTCAGCACCTACTCTTCTTCAAGTCAGGGTGAGCCAGTACTTTGCATGCATATCAACTTCCACTTTACTTGCACAGATGAGCTGGTCTTTCTTTCCCATTTCCAATGATTCCTGTTTCTTTTTACAGCTTTAAATATCTGGCAAACAGTACCACAAGGAGTCCCAAACAGTTCACCACAGAATCCTTCTGTTGGCACTTCTCTTAGCCTGTCACATATGATGAGTTTGTGACCCTACCTTCCAGGAGGTGGAGCTGGACCAAGTTGTCCTCTGTATCATCTGCATAGAAATGTTGGAGGATCCCAGCACTCATGACCAGAACACCCAGTTCCAGTCATAAGTGGGAGCTAATTAGCACAAGGACCTTTTGTGTGGAGAGTATCTGGAGTATATGTACATGCTGAGCTGTAGGGTCACCATGGCTGGAAATGCTGCTGACTTTGCTGGGGTCCAGCCTAATGAATCATGTGGTAAATCATGTGCCTTTTGACTTTGGACTAATATCATGTTTGAGTACCTGATTCCTAGAAGCAGATTTCTGTAATGGGAAGGTTTAATCCTTTTATGATATAATAGGTAGAGTGTAGATAGGTATATATAACCTTATATATAGAGAGGCATATATTTTTACAAAAAAAATATTGTATATATAATACAGTGCTAAAGTGCTACTTAAAAGTGTGTTTATGGAGTGCCCATGCAAAAACTTCAGCACTTCTAAAAAAAAAGGTAAGATGTATCAATTTTGGATGAGGTAACTATATGGACACTATGTTCAAGAGACTACAGCTATGTTTATTTCAAGGTCACTTATTTCAGATTTGTACCACATTTCCATGTGCTTAGAGAGAGGAGGTCTGACAGTAAGGAGGGGTTAGAAGGGACTGCATGGGGAAAAATTTGAGGTGGGGCAAAGGGGCTCATCCCTCAGACTTATTTTTCTTGCTCTGAGGTACAAGAGTGCAGAAGTACTGAGGTACAACAGACAGCTTCTACCCTGTACTTCTGCACTTTTTATCTCAGCCAGCCCATCTGCTGCTCAGGGCTGACCACCTGAGCCTACTGCCAGCCCGGGACTACTCCACTCTGACTCAGAATGCTGCGGTGCCAGGTACATGTGTAGATGCTGTGCCTGGGAGGAACTGACTCTAGCACAAACTGCGCTGAAGTTTATTTATTTGTCTTAATAGCACCCAGTTTCTTCTTATTTCTTGTTTGGGGCTTGCTCTCACAAGCTGCTTCTTGCATAACTGTATCAGTCTCTTTTTAGGTTTTGTCTGTATTTTTCTAAGTGCTTTGGCTGTACAGAAATCACTACTATGGATGATTAAAACAGTAACATGTGGACAGCAACTCAGCAAATACTTATGAGAATTTCAAATCCTGGCATGTAGGAAGCAACTTGTTTCAGTATATCAAAAAGTGTTTAAATTCCAAAGGAGATTTTTTTCAGTCTCTTAAAAATGCATTTGGTTGTCACTTTTCAGGATGTCTGCTTTGATTAGGGGACAATACACAAATATTGAAATGTCACCTGGCTTACTATCACACCCAAGGAATTGCTTATTTCAAAATATCATAAAGAAACAATTTTCCCAGAATCAGACCCCCCCCCCAAGATTTTTCATGATTCCAGACCTAGTTACCCCAAATCTGTGGCAACTACATCCCTGTGTATGAATGACTGTCCTGCAAGGATGATAAAGGTGGGGATCTGGTATAACACAGAATACCATCCTCTCATTTCTAATCAGCAGTGTAATTACCAGGACCTGTGTTCTAGATGGTTGAGGCAGTCAGGGCTGAGCTGGCTGAAGCAGTGGTGATGCTGTGGTTCATATACCCCCATTAAGTGGATGTCTGGTACTCTGAACTCCCCCACTCCCTCATTATGTTTCTCTTTCTAATTATGAAGCATTTGGAAGGGAGATGGGAGGGGGGAAAAAGAGCACACTACTTAATGTTCATGTTAAGGAAAACCAGTCCCTAGAGATGTCGGTATGCATCTCTTTCTTCCTGTTCAGTGGTTGGCATAGGCTACTTTTGGTGTAAAATGATACATTGCCTAATGGATAAGTCATTGGCCTCCTAAGCCAGGGATTGTGGGTTCATGTCTCATCTGTTACTTTTTCTCACTATGAGGGTAGTAAAACAGTAGAATAGGTTTCCCAGAGAAGTGGTGGTATCTCCATCCTTGGAGGTTTTCAAGAACTGACTAGACAAATCTTTAGCTGGGATGATCTAGTTGAGGCTAGTCCTGCTTTGAGCAGGAGGTTGGACTAGATAACTTCCTGAGGTCCTTTCCAACCCTAATTTTCTATGATTTGAATATCAGAAAAACAGAGCTAGAAGGTATTTCAAAGTGCCTTCTAGTACAACCCACTTCTCAAGGCATGGCCATGCCTTTTTAAACCATTCCAGACAAATATTTGTCTAGCCTGCTCTTAAACTTCCGAGGATGGGAACTCCCCAGTTTCTCTTGGTAAACTTGTAGCAACCTCCCCCCACCCAGGATTTTCTTTTTGTTTTAAACTTGAAAAGACATTCCATCCCCTTCCCCAAACATTTCTGACTTTCTCTTTGCCCTCTCTATCACTTATAAGTAATTAGAAGTAGTACTAGGTAAACTAAAATAAGCTTTTATACTCCCTTATAGTAACAAGCCCCTTTTATATTGTAAATAGTGTTCTATTATGTTTTTATTGATTTTTACTGTTTTATATTGTATCATATGATTGAGGCCTGTATCTATAATGTCAAGTAATGTTAAGTTTCCATTTTGTATGTTAAGTCTTCATCTTGTGTCCTTGCCCAAGTATAAACTATTGTATAGTATGTTGTAACTGTGACTCATGTCTAACCAGGCTCATGTAAATTGGTTCCTGGATGAATGGGAATGAATGAAGGTGCTTGAGGTACAATGGCAGCAGGCCTCTACTGAATGATCAGCTCAACAACTGGACCATTGCCTTGCACTGACTCACCCAGGAACCACAGACCTCACCCAGGGACAGAGACAAGACCCAGCCTTTGGAAGACAAAGACCCTACAGAAACCAGCAACCCCACCATTGTGTCCCACCAAAAAATGAGGATACCTGGATCTGCAAGTATGCATCTGAGCAGGACTGTCCTTGCCTGGACATGTCCTTCCTGTGATGTGAGTTTCCCCTTAAAGTATGGGAGCTAACACCAGGTACACACCAGGCAAGCCTGGGTGCTGCGGTCAGCCCAGGTGTGTTGGGATCTGCCAGAGACGAGGGGGAGGGGAAGAGTATAAAATGCAGATGAGGTGAATTAATCAAAGAAAATAATCTTAACTTTACTCATGGGCGGCTTCAACTTGGATGACAACAACAACAGGAAGAGGTAGATAACTGGTTACAGCAACGAAGAGAGAGAGATGATGCAAATGGAGACGATACGATGGCTGCAGCAGTATAATACTCGAAGGTACGGCCAGTGGTCACAGAGCGAATCTATGTGGTCACTGGGAGACGGCCTAGGGGTGCACTCCAAGCCTAGTAAAGGGTGATCAGTCCCCTACCACACTTGAGTCCAAAGGACGGCTTGAAGGACCTCGCTCTGAGGTGAGATGCCCTTCTTATAAACTCTCCAACCAATCAGGGGCTTCGCGCAGGGGTAGGTTCTAGAAGCCCAGGCAGACTAGACCAGGTAGTCACGCTCCCCTGGTGATTTCCAATTGGTTAGGACCCTCGTGTTCACTCACTGTTCACGTGCACAGTGGGAACGCTGGTCCTTCTCTGCCACTGCGCAATTGTCATAGGGATGGTACATAGCCATGTCACTTAACCCGTCCCAACAATCTGCAAGGAGTCATTCTAAGGAGGTTTTTCTGATCTTTCACACTTCCCATAGGAGACACAGTAGCCCACCCCTATAAAAGGGATGGTAGACTGTGATTTCTTTGGGATGCCCTGTCCATCTGGACCAGCATTACACCATACCACCTACCCACCCAGAGGCTCTCCTAGTGACATCCTCAGGGCAACATTTTTCTGGAGAAGACCGCGACTGGCCATCAAGGATTAAATCACAGCCCTGGATAGGTAGCTATCACCCACCTTCCTTCCCCAAGCAGAGGACCTGGAGTCTGTCCCCACATACCTTGATTCCAATCCCTTCACCAAGCTTTTCCTCTCCTGCTACCATAGTGTGTGTGTGTGAGAGAGTGTCTTTGTGTGTATGGAAACAAATTCATGGGGCTGTATAGTGTGCTGCCTGAATAATAAAACCTTTATTTTGAAACAGTTGGGTTTCTCAGTTCCTTTTGCCTCATTCCCAGCCCTGATCTCCCAGCATTCTGCCCCACCTTTCAGTCCCAATCTCCCAGCTTTCTGCCTCTGTTTCCAGGCTGTCTTCTCCTTGCCGCTGGACTTTTTCCCTTGCTTCCAGCCCAGCCCTAGGTGACCCTGAGAAACTCTGGGGCACGTTAACCCTATGTCACCCCAAGTAACCCCAAAGGCACCTTGACCTCAAGTAACTCCAAGCACCAAGTTACCCCAAACGCCCCCTAATGTTAACACACAGCCATGAAAGTGCGTTTGTGTATGTGCATATAATTGTGTATGAACCCATAGAGTGTTTTTGTAGTTTGTGTGTGTATCTAATTTTGTATCATGCCCTCCTATCAGCGCAATATTGAGATCCCAAGTGTTGAGCTGGCATGTGTCAAATCAACAAACTATTCCAGTCTTAATCAGCTTCATAATTTGAAAGTTTTTCCTAATGTCTAATCTACATCTCCTTCGATGGAGTTTAAGCTCATTACTTCTGGTTGTGTTCCTAGAGGACGCAGAGCAATTGCATATCCATGCAATCCAGCCCAAATATTTCTCTTGTTTTTCTGGTCTACTTCTGAAGTTTCCTTATCTCCCCTAAATTGCTTGCATATTTCTCTTCTAAGTTTTGTTCATAATTTTAATTAAAGGCCACATGATTTGGAAGGCTGGGTTCTCATGGGTGACCCACTTTTTGTATGTTGGGGTCCAGCATGACCTGAATTACCAGATGGTACAAAAGCCATGGTTGTAAAAGTTTGTCCTGATCTGCTAAGTGACTGTCTGAACAGTGGAGTCTCTTTAAGGGGAATCAGTGGAATCAGTGGATTAAGTGGAATCAGGTGTCATTTGAGACCTCAGTCCTTAAATTGCTTCATCAAATGGGAACTTTCTCCTGAGACGCAATGATGCCTTGAATTTTCCATGTAGACGAAAGCACTCACATTCTATGTTATTTAAGAAGCACATTTTTTTATATATTGAATTTATGAGGTATGAGATTATGAAAATGTAGCCCGTCATGTGGATTTAAGAAATGCTGGATTTTAGATGTGTGGTATCATGTGATATTTGAAATAGGCTGGATTACTCTGTGTGTGTATGTATGTATTGTACACTCATTTGTGGTGCAACACACACACACACACACAC
>JAGPOW010002673.1:589405-616427 GCA_030014935.1 Caiman crocodilus | reverse complement strand
CTAGAAATTGCTCACTAAGCCATAGTGAGAGGTCACAGCAACACCTAACACCCCTGGAACCTTCCCCCTCCCTTTGGTGACTAACTGTCTGCTGTAACGTGATCTTCAATAAAAACAACCACTAACAACAACAACTCGTAAGTACCTTCATTTCAAGAGATCTCGCAAAATCTAATTGGTCTAGCAGCCAGATAAAGGGAAACCCAAAGCTAGCACGGGATAAGCTAGCGTTCAACCCGATTCACGTATGCGGCCTGCCGGAACAAGGCTCCTGGTGCGGCAAAGCTCACAAAATTAGATGTTAAACTCTGTTGTTCTAAGTGAGCAAATGCAGGACGGGTTTTCTCTTTATTCTTTCTGAAAAGCATTATGTGATTAACTTCCATCTGGAGTGCTACCAGATAGCGGCAGAAATGGAATTTTGTTTTAACTTCATGTCCAAATAATAACTCTCCTAACAGTAAAGTTACTCCTACCCCGTGTCACTAATATTTGTATCATATAGGATCTTGAGAGGCTGGCTGGTTGTTCACATACATTTCTTCTGAACAGAATTCTCTTTGCACTGAGTTATTATTTGGGCCAATTCGTTTGCCAATGTAGAAGTCACTGCTGGTTAGGGGACTCTAGAGCAAACAGTTTAAATCTGAGAGCCTAAAATTATAGAGCCACATTAAGCTGTTATATACACACCAGAGTAAATATGGAATAATTTCACTGAGGGCGATGGAAGATTTTCAGATTACAATGTAGTAACTAAGATAAATCTTGCCTTGCCCTATATAAGAACTGCAGTCTTGTTTTGGAAAGAGCTGGCTTTGCTTATGCAGAGGGAGCTGCATTCTGCTCCTGGCATTTGCAAAAACTTTTTACTGCCAGTGTTTGCAGAAACCCATCAAAGACCAATTGGATTAAATTAACTGTCCCAGAGACTGTGTTTAGGTTGATCTCATTTTTACACTGAAAAACTAATCACCACTAATCTCTCTCTCTCTCTTTCTCCCCAACCCTCCCCTCCCCCACATTTACTCATTATATTAGGATGCATATAGAACACATTCACTGGGATTCTGTTTAACAACATATGCAGTAGCAGAATAACAGTAAAATCTCTCCTCTTAACCTGTATTAATTGGTAGATAGGGCCCATATGTATAGCTGATACTTTGACCCAAGGCTGACTTCCTAATGCACATGTTATGGCAAAGTCATATGTCATTTAGCTAAGTATAAGAACAAAAGGAAACTTACCTGTGACCCAAGCTTCTAGAAGTTGGCTGTGCAGTTCTGCCTTTCTCACCCTTGATTCACCGGTAGTTGTTGGACTGGGTTCCTTCTTGAATGATCCTTTGATTTCTAGCTCTGCTTCATTTTTTCCATTCTGCATGTCTGCCTGAGTGTTGAGTTGTTAACAGCTTGCTTGAAGGACAGTAGCTAGGCCACCTGCTCTTCTTGCAGTTTGCTTTTGACTCAAGACCTATGGAACTAAAGACTGTAAATATTCAAGTACAAAAAGATGACCTTATATTGGTGGTCACTACTAGTGGTGCTCTGGACTGCTTGGCAGGAGTGGCTAGCTCCATGTTAGCCACAATGCCCTGTTGCTTTTGCACTGGGGAGGTTTATGAACCATACTTTGCTTAGGGATGCCCTAAATATAAATATAACCTATAAGCATTTGAATCTGGAGTAATAACTTCAGCCAATGGCACTTACTCTAGTTGGAAGACAGCAAGCCAGAATCAACTCTGCTGGTAATAAGAATCATTGCTTCAGTCCTACCTGTCAGTTAAATATTTTAAGAAGCAAGTGGCTCAAGATGCTCCATATGAAGCAAATTCTCCAAAGGCAGAAGACCAATGTGCAGTGTATGTGTGCGTATACATCTCTGTATGAAAAGGATAACAAGCTACCATGTAGATTATAGGGTGCTATAGCTGTGTGATGGAGTAACTCCACCCTAAAAGATTTGTTGTGTCAGCTGCATGAGGAAAACAGAATTCTGAGACAATTGGGAAGATGTTTCCTTTGCGGATTTCTGAAAAACCCAAAGGTGGAGAGGAAAAAAACCAGTCAGAAGGCCAGATCTGGAAAAATGATCTGTTTTCAAAGCCAGAAATGAATGGATCATACCAGAGGGACTATGCCAGGAGCCACCGAGATCTGAGCTCCTGGAGAGTGTGGGAGAGGGTTTCATGCATTCATTTGACTTTACTAGTTTCTGTCAAGCATGATCCAGAAAATTCCCTTCAAAAGGATCAAATTTCATGGTACAACATATCATCCAAAAACACAACCTTAATTGCTCTTTTCATTTTTCATGTCAGGCACACTGATTGATTGGAAGAGAAATATTGTGTTTTAGCCTTCTCTCCTGGGAAGGAAACTTATTCAGAAGGAGAATAAGTCATTGCAAAGGCTGTGGCCATTAGTGCCTTTTAGCAATGATATGCATTAGCTATTTCTTTTCTTTGAGAAGATATAGCAATTGAGTCTGGAATGACTCATTTGAGTGCTATTTTCAGAGTTTGCCAACATTGTATTTTAGTGCACTTGTGAGCAGAAGAGATCCTGTTTGTCTGAATGGAATAGGCAGCCTAGAACTTGTTCAGAAAAATAAAGTTCAAATGAGAATGAAGGTTTTCATATCTGACACTTTTGAAGCATACATAACAAATATGGATAAATAATGCATTTCGGGGTTTCTGTTTTTTGTGTCTGTATATCTGTATGCATACGTACCATGAAAGTGTTAGCCCTGTAAACTTTTTCTTGCTTAATGCAAAAATCAACATTCTAAGAGCAAAGAGAAAGAATATGATTCTCTATGTGCAAATGCATGCCTAGTGTTGCCAAATATCTTCTGTAGGTTTGCTCTTGACATGTTAACAACAACAAAATTGGAGTTAAAATCCCAAATGCTCTTGTTTTGGTATGCATGTGTGCATTAAATATACTGATGGATTAACAGTTGGAGATAAAAGATTTTACATTCAGGAGCTACAATAGTTTTACTGTTGTTTTCAAAGTCAGAAATTCATATTGGTCTTGATTTGTTGTTAATTTATTTCATTTCCACAGTATAACCAACAACAGTCATAGGGCGTTGGTTGGAATTTGATATACATGTGATCCAAAAGCACTCAGAGAAACACTGCCAAGGTCTGAAATTGGACATACATCTTAGAGTTTGTAACAGTTCTTATATAACAGATCCTACAATTTATTTAGGAAGACTTTATCAATAGGGCTGTGCGAAACGGGCCATATTCAATTTTGATTTGGCCCGAATTGGGGACACTAATTTGATTAGTTGAATCACTAATTTGATTAGTTGAGTCCCTGATTCAATTTGGCCAAATCTGAATTTGAAAATTCGATGCTGATTCAGAGAATCAGCAATTCAGCCATAGACACAGCTTTAAATGCTTTTTGTACATACCTTGAGGTACCAGGCATGGCTCATGAACAGTGCAATGGTGGGGCAGATGGACCATCCCACAGGAGTGCAGGGGGGCCCCCTATGTGTTTGACAGTGAACCCAAAAGTGGATTGAAAGTACTTCTGGTCCATGTCTGGGTCTGCTGCTGAGAGTGCAGGCCCCACCCCCAACCCCTGGCTCAGCAATTGGCTGTGGGGGGTCCCTGGGTGCCTACCCAGACCCAGGAGGCACCAATTGCTGAGCCGGTGGACTTGGAAGTGAACTGGAAGTGCTTCTGGTCCACTTCCAGGTCTGCTGCTAAGTGTGCTGGAAGCCCCCAGCTCTCTTGTGGGTTGCTCTATCTGCCCCAGCATCACAGCATTGATGAGCTGCCTCGTACCTAGAGATATGTAGAAAAAACATTTAAAGATATCTCTATGTCCAAATTGCCGAATCTTTCTGAATCTCTCTGAATCGATTCGGAGGGTTCTGATTCAATTCAGAGACATTAAAGGGTCTCCTGATTTGATTCGGATTCAGAGATTCAGCCACCGAATGAGGCCAAATCTCCACTGAATCAAATCAGGGACTGAAGCTTCACACAGCCCCATTTACTAATACTTAAGACTTAATTGGTTTTGCATGAAACACTGGCGTTTTAAAACTTCATTTTAAAATTAATTTCCTTCTATGGTTTATTTATTTAATTTTCAGTCCATTTGGTTTATTCAGTTGAAACCGTATTTTAGAAGCTCTCAAACTGTAGAGTTTTAAGGCTTAGAGCAGCTTTCAGGTAGATGGATTTCAACCATAGGTGAACCAAGCTAACCCTGTCCCATTGCATTGTATGGCAATGTTCTCATTGTCTTCACTGCTATTTGGGGTTACTCTGTATTCCTTTTCAGAGAACAGAAGATGAAAGGGAGAAGAAAAATATTTTCTGCAGGGGTCATCTTTCTACTAATAGAACATGGGATCTTTATTTTGAACCCCACATTTCAGCTGCTTGCCACTCTGTTTTTCAGCTCTTCTACTGTGTCCAGCTATCCCTTCTTTTCTTGTGGTTGCATGATTTTCTCCGCATCCTCTTCCTCATGCAGCACTGGCCATGAGTAGGGCCTAGTTTAAATCATGGGCCCAGCTCACTAATATTGATCGTGGTGGCAGCTGCCAATTTCATGCCATGGCACCTCCCACTGCCTGATTGCTTCTGTTTGCTGATGGCTGCTGCAGGCTGGAGAAAGTATTTCCCAGCAGGAGCAAAAGCCTAGCAGCTCAGAAGAGGGTGGAAATGGTTGCAGAAGGGACAAGAGGAGGAGAGAACTTAGGAATGGGTAGGGGAGGTGCTTATCTAGGCAGGAAACCATGGGCATGGGGGGAGAGGGAGGAGGTGCCTGGAGGCTGCCTTGGCAGATGGGCCTAGCATTGGGTAGGGGAAGGGCTGTTTGATCCACCGTGTGTGTTCTCAACCCCCAGTGCCCCAGTTTTTTTGCCTGGAGAAGCAAATAGCCCCTTCCCTACCCATTCCCAAGCCCTCTCCTCCCCCATTCCTTTTGCAACCCCTTCTCCCCTCCCCAAGGCTGCTAGGTTTTGGTGCTGGCAGGGGAATGCTTTCCCCAGCCTGTAGCAGCCATCTTGTTGCAACAAAATGCCATGATATGGCTGCTTGCAGGGGAACTTCCGACAGTGGCATTTTGTTGCAAATCACATTTTTTGTGAAAATCACTTAATTTGTCACAAAAAATGTGAAATTGCAATTTAAACCAGGCCCTAGCCATAAGTCACAAGTAGAAGTTAAAGCTAGAACTAGTCAGACATTTTCCAATGAAATGGATGGTCATTGCTCCAATTGGCTTTTTCCAAGCAGAGATATTTCACAGAAACTTCTTGGTTTCATCAAACTGCCTAACTTGCTTATTAGGTGTTTGCTTCAGTGATCTATGTTGGAGCTTTCAGGGCTTCTAGGCTCCCCGTTCAGTGACAGTAAGCCTGGAAGGCTTTGGGGCTTGCCTATACCACTGTAGCAGCTGATCCTGCAGAAGATGAGGCTGAGTATACTGTACCCACACTCCATCCCTCTGAGTACAATGACCCAGAATTTTGCCAGTATATAGGCTTGTTCCTGGCTTGTGCCTAGCTGCTGCTGTCAGATCTCTCAGGCTAAGAGCCCAAGTACCAAATCAAGATGGAAGTTTCAGGACTGCAGCAGGGGAACTCTTGAGTCTGGTAGATCTGTCCAAGGAGCTCCCAAGATGTAGGGCAGTCAGCTGCTCCATTTCTTAAAACACAGTCTCAAATGGGAACATTTTGATTTCTTTGAAACAGACGTGTTCTGGAATTTTCTAGCCTGGGAAAGCTGAAATGATTAATGTTCCCACCTGAATCTGAGTGAAAATTTCTTTGAAAAATTAGTATTTTTTTTGCAAAAAGACAGTTCTGAGAATTGACCCGCTGTAGTCCATTTTGCTTGGAGAACAGTCATTTTTTTGTAGCTAGGAAATGATCTGTCTCTCTTCTTCAAAGGTCCCATGCTAACATTGTATTACCTTCCAGCATAATTAAGGCTAGACACCTTACACAGAACGTGAATAAAGGCATAAGGGAAGGCAAAGGAGTGATTTTTTTTGAGAACACACTGAAAATTTAGAGAGTAGCCAGTATCTTATTCTTTTTGCCTTATCTTGAGGCAAAGTCAAATTGTTTACCTACAAAATCATACTCTCTCTCTGAAACGGGTAATCCAGGTAAAAAGCTATAAACATCTGGCTCTACTTTATATGTGTTTTCACATTTATGCTTTAGAGTTTCTGTTATAGACTCCATTTCCCCACTGTTTAAACCTCAAGATCTAACCAGTTCTGCAGTAGACTGATGTGTCGCACTCTTCTGCTTCCATCTCCATGGCAGTGGGAGGCAACTAGGTTAAGAAGACTGAGAGAGCATCATTCTGCAACAAGTAGAGTATTTTAATGCAGAGTGTCTCCTCTCTTTATTGTATTCATAAAAATGTTCAAGTAAAGCTGTGATGAAGAAGAGTAGCTTTATTAAAAGAGAAATAATAAGTTTGTAATGTTGTTCCAAAGTCTCTACCTGAGATTTCTCAAAAAACCTGAAGGTATATGATTAAAATAAACATGAAAGTAGCTCTGATTCTGTGTGTTATTTATAATACACAGTGAAAAATTGATCCTAGAGAACATATTTGTTTATGTTAATAGAATAAAATGTAATTTTGTGTTAAGAAGCATGGTACGAACTGATGTTTGGGCTATATTCAGTTCTGTGCAATTGCTAAGGGGTAAATTGTGACACTAGGAATAGACCTGATCAAAGGTTGTAGTTGTCCCAGGGACATTAATTCTTGAAAAACCCCAAGTCACATTTCCTCCCTTGCTTACCCTTCTTGGCAGTAGGCATGGGGTAAGTAATTTACTCTTGACTTGCATTATAGTAAATTAATAAGATTCCCCGTCCCCATTATCTCCACATACGCATACTGGCTTAGTTTCTCTGGCCAGTGAGTAGGGTCAGGGAGCCAAGGCTCTGCCCATTCTTACCCCACGTTCCATGAAAAGAGCCAAGGGCTTGTTGAGCAGAGCTGTAAGAGTATCAGAAGCTTTTGTTCAATAGTTGAAACAAAACATCAAATCAAGCAAAATGTTTGATTTGGAATTGAGCTGAATTTTTGTTGCTTTAATAAAACCCACCCAAAATATTTCATTTCATTTTTGTATGTTTTACATTTTGCTTGGGGGAGGGGAGGATTAGATTTTGGCATAAATTTATAACTAGATTCAGTAGACCTGAAACAACATTATGAATAAGCTATTTTAAAAGCTTCTCCCAGGCCAATATATGGAATGGCCTTACTTATGGTTCTGAGATCTACATAGCCAAAGTTGTCATGTGAGGGCTTCTCACTCTTATTTCCTTTACTTACTGCTATTTAGCATTACTTACAATGAAGGTCTAGTTCAACGAGTCCTGCTTTTCTCAGCCTGGGGGAATGATAAAGAGACTGGAGGGCAAATATGCAAGATAAATGAACTATGCTTGAAAGCAAATGAACTCATTTGCTTTCAAGCCTAATTCAAACCTATATAAATTTAATCTAGAAAGAAGCTGGATTTGTTGAATTATTCAGCAATGCAAAGAATGCAGTGAAAAAATATGAAACTCTCCTTCTTAATATCAAGACCAACAATCTGAAGGTATTAAGTGGAGTAAATATAAATCCAATGAAAGTAAATAGTACTGTACTTGGAGTTAGTAAACCTGTTTAATTCTATGTCAGGAAAGGTTACCAAGACTAATATTGCAGCTGGATAATTTTAAAGAGCTAATAATTTTACAGCCAAGAATGCTTTTGACCTCTTAAGCTTAAAGGGAAATAACAATTCAAGAAACTTGCTGATTTGGAAACTACTTTATTCTCTGTCATACAATATTATACCAATGGCTAAATGTGTTACATTGGATTCAAGGTGTATGAATATTGAAAAATACTGGCCAAAACCAGAAGACCAGTACATTGATGCAATGTGGACATTCCTGTGTTCCTACATCTCTTAAAGAAGTGTATTAAAAAAGTTAATGGATTTTGTTGTATAATATGAAATAGTTGTGAAACCGTACAGGTTTCTTAATTTTAGATTTCTAATTTTTAACTACTTAAAGATATATCTTCCACATAAGGACAAGCTCAAGAGAGTTAATTCAAAGAATCATCCACAAAGTGTAATGTTTTGGTCTAGGATGACAATTTTGCATGGCCAGATTTTGCCACAAGATTTCCTGTCTGAGTTACCTGACACATGTCCTAGTCTGGCATTATTATATAATATATAATACAGAGAGTGGGTTTACTGCACTGCCTTCGTACAGCTACTTCCAGTGAAACCAAGAAGAGAAATGCTTCATTTTTTAAAAGAAAAATAATTTTTTTCATGAACTCCAAATTGTTTTAGTTCAATTTTAGTTTTGAGCAATGAGTCATTCCTCATCTTAGTCACATGAGGCCTCTGAATTGTTCCTGTCATTTCAGTTTAGATTTGTTAAGCTTCTATATCTTCTGAGTTCAGTATGGGGTTTTGTTTTATTTTTGGTTTGTGTGTTTGCAACTTCATCAATGTCAATGCAATTGTGCTTCTGTAAGACTGTGGAATAATTAAGCAATAATGTGTGTATTGATTTTTATGAATGCCATGATGTTCTTGTGTGAGGATCATACTTTTAAATAGTACTAAAGTATTTTTATTGAGGTAGGGATAAAATTAAAAAAAAAATAGTATATACTTCCAAATTCAACCACTAAGGAAAACTTTACATTGGGACCTGAATTTACAGGCCCAGAAGGACTACTCAGGGACAAGTGAGGAAAAAAGAGTGGGATATGGGTATGGGAAGACACCTGAGCTTTTCAGTAGGGAGCCTTTTCCCTTTATTATGTAATATCTTGTACAGTCAGAGGTCTGGACCAAATGGGAACAAGGATAGCAAAGTGTGGAAAACTCATGTCTAGTAGGCTCCTGGAGCAGCTACTGTTTTCATTGCATTGCAATACTGTTCTGTTTAATGTCTCGAAAGATTATTTCAGTGTTTGTGTGCTCCTCACCCATTTTCTTTCTTTTCAGGGGAGCTCCACACCAGGGGCAGCCATGACATATGGGGCAGTACCAGCCTCCTCATTTGTTAATGATGGTGCTGCAATCAGCTATACCTATTTTTGCACCCTTCTTTCTGCCTCACTCCCCTCCACCCCAGTTTCACTGCTGATTCAGAATATAACAAGCACTTGGGGCCTTTTGCTTCTTGTGTCTGTCCTAGGTTCACTGATTATCTCTGTTTAAGTCAGTATGGAAAAACAGTGAGTCTGTTGAATATGCATAGAGTCCTGCATCAGTGAGTAATATTGTTGATGCAAAATGGCTACATCAGATATGCTCTAGAGAGAACTATACCTTAAGCTGTTCAAATGATCTGGATGAAAGCTCTCAGGTTTGTTTTGGTAGAAAATTTACTTGGAGACTCATGAAGAGACCTTCAAATGCCAAGCCCCTGAGGAGCAGCAAGCTTGCAATGCTGACACTGGACAGCTAGGGAGCCCCTATGCATACATTTCAGTGCTCTGCAAGCTTCTTCAGTCTGCCTGGAGACAAAATGGCAGTAGTGCATAGGGCAGCCCTGACTGACCAACTCAGACTGCTCAGTTAGCTTGTGTATCCCTACAGCCCAATCAGGAGACCTTGAAAGGAGCATGTTTTGCTCCCTGTTTGGCTGGAGCAGCAGAGGTCAGCAAACAACACAGTCTTCCTGGGAGCAGGAGACAGGAGCAAAGCTGGAGGACTGTGGTGTGGCTTCTTTCACAAGGGAATGTGTATAGACATTCACTCTTCCAAGAGTGAGTTAACTTAGATTTTTCCCAGGTTTTTATTTTCTCTTGGAACAGCTATTTTTGCTCTTGGAGAAAAATCCTGAATATCTTTACACACATAATTTCTCTTGGGATAGCAGCAACTCTCCCAGGAGAAACTGAACATCTGTTCTTGACTTTGTAAAAAGAAATGAAAGAGTTAAAAATACTTCAGATTTTTTAAGTCCATCAGAAGGCCTAAAAATAAGGTATTTTTGTGGTTTGTAACGCCATGCATCTCACAAATTCTAACTCTTTCCCCTTATTTCCAAAAAATGTTCTCAGAGTTGCAAAACTGTTCCATATCTAGCTGTATGCATGTTTAGACACCTGAAAATTATTACCAGAAATGTATGTATTGTTATGAATTACTCTCCAGTTTAGGAAGTTAGACAATATGGTGGGGGGAAGGAAAGTAACAATATGATTTGATGGTAAGCAATATAAATAAAATAGAAATCATTAGAGCAAATGGTTCCCCAACAGCCCATAGTATAATGTTATTTATTTGTTTCTTTGTAAACACATGCATTCTAATCATTCTAAGATCAAGCTTAGCTAGTGGTCAATTTGCTAACTGGAAAAGGGCTATTTAATGATGGAACATGTTCACATGTGTGCTTAAAAATACAAGTACGTACCCACATGCTTATAAATGCACAAACATTCTTGTGCAAAGCTGTGAAGGGGACTGGCCAGTGGGTTTGCTTTTCTGGGTGATAGGTAGGGAAGTGGGAGTGAGTGGGAATTGGACAAAGTATTCAGGGGTTGTCACTTGGGGAATCTACTGCTCTTTCTCTGTGGGCTTTTAGTTATTCATTTTAAGCCTTTCTGGATATGGTGGGATATAAATTTAAATAATAATTGATTAACCAGCATTGGGGGTGGTGGTAGATGAAATGTTCAGCTTTTATATATAATCTAATCTTGTCTGTAAAAAACTTCAAGAGCTATGTAGATGGAAGAAGGAATACAATGCTATTACTTTTGTTTCATAGGAAATTCAGTAAGCTTTACTTTTGTTATGAGTAATTCAGGATTAAGTATGCTATGAAATTCACAAATAGTACTTGTGTTTGCACAAAGGAGCTAGGAAAATGGAACAAAAAACTACAAAAGGGCTATAGCAATATGTAACATTCCGCACTTTAGTATGAAGTCATGTATGACATGTCATGTAATTTATTGTTGCTCTGAATGGCTCAATCTAATGTTCTAAAGTTTTCAAAGATGGATGTAACCAGAAACCCCAAAATCTGCATACAGAAACATGCAGTTAAAGGTGCAGATTCGGTAAGTGGTAAATTAGGATCAGTGTTTTCCTGCCTGCCTTGCAAATGACACTCACACACACCGGGGGGGGGGGGGGGATACTTGTGAGCACAGACACTGAGTGTGCAATTTTTTGGGAGCTGCCATTTTGGCTCAAAAATATTAGTTTTAGCAAGTACTTTTTATATCACTTCCTTAAAGCCATGGCACTGTTTTAAATAATAAAATAACAATACAAGGACTAGAGGGGAGAGCTGTCACAGCCTAACTGAAAGTTCATTATAGTGCTTATACCATTATCCTAAAACTCTTTTATAGTGTGTCTGTAAATGTGCAAATTAAAAACCCAGAGGTAATTTTGTATTTTATCGGGATGTAAAAAGATTTTGAAATTATCATCTCTTTCATAGTTAAATAATTTTAACCCGTACAGTGACCTTTTAATATGCAAATAGCAGAGCTTTGTTGGATAGAATACATTTTGTTAATTGTAAAACCATAAGTGGAGAAAATCTGAAGAAAACAGGAATTCACTTTGAAGTAATCATAGTTGAAATTTCATATGATAAGGAAAAAGGAAATGTTTTATATTTATGTGCAGGATCTGAAGAATGATTGTCTACTTCTGTTCAAATCTGTGACTCTGCAGCTGTAATCAAAACCAGCAGGAGAATTTCTAACTTATGTCACCAGCAGCAAACTTGGTGAATACATAATGCATGCCCAGAGACTTGAAGAATTTCAATAGGTTCTTAGGTAACAGGGTTTTTTTGGTTTCTTTGTTTTCTTCTCTTTTTTTCCCTCTGCTTTTAAAATGTTTTGGAAAGAAAAATATAGGCTATAGCCAAAGAATTGAATAATAATTGAACATTCTCAGTCCTACATTTTAAAGTAAATAATAGAAGTGTAAATTTAATGCACACAGAAGTAAACTAAGAAGCGAGGTTGGGTTGCATAGGGTAGGGGGATGAAAGAGCTGAAGTGGATTTTAGAGGGTGCATTACTTTGCTGCATTTTATTATTTTATTTTGCCTGTATGCATATGTATAATGCAAGCATGCAATGACTTAGTATCTACATTCTTTTGTTAATGAGCCTCAATCCTGACCTATAAACTTTCTGCTGACTTAGGCCTAGTCTACAGACTGGGAACGTGTGTAATTATGAAGTGTTTTTGTGTTGTCTACAATGGCAAATTTGTTTTCCATGTTATGAGCTAACAAAGTTTAAATTCAGTTCCACAGATGTGAATTAACTTGCTAAGATACTCTGCCTTTATCAGTTAACTTAATTTACTTATCTCCTCATATGGTCTCAGACCTGCTATTGGTAAAGTTTATGCAAGTTATTACTGACTTCAGTGGAAACAGTTTCAAACCTTAAATTAGAAATGCCGTGTTACTAAGTTACCTCTGCAAACAAAGGTTCACAATATCATCTTAGGTTTTTAATGAGTTGTGTAACATTAGCCACAAAACAGCAGCTTTTGGTTCTCAGTATTCAAGGGATACCCACTTGAAGGTAGATACTAACAATTAGTCTAGATGAAATCTTTTATTTCTTTTTGTTCATGGCCCACTGCAGATGAAAGGTAAGGCAAATGCAGTTAAAATTCATGACTAAGCATGGCAAACTTCCATAGCAATAGCAAGTATTGGGTTTTTCAGATAGCATAATCTCTGTGGGATCATATGTAAGAGATGATTATAGAATGTTTCAAGCTGTATGTATACAACTCTAGTTGTTTGATGCATGCTAATGTATTTTATAGGCTTCTAAAAAAGCAAGTCCTTCATTTCACATTTTTTTAGCAGAGAATAATTGTTCTCTACAGAGTTGTAATGTTACAAATACAAATTGGTTGTTATGAGGCTGCATTGGTTGTTGTTGTTATTGGGGGTGGTATTTATTTTTTTGGGTTTTTTGGTTGGATTTTAAGATGGAGCATCATGAGATTTAATCCCCTCTCCCTTCCCCTCCTCCCTTCCGCTCCCCTCCCCCCAGAAGAGACCCCCTGCTACTTTTGTCTCACTGACTCCTATAACATTTAGCTTCTCTCAGCCATAGATCTTTCTGATTACTGCTTACATAGTAAGTTTCTTGACAGGAAGTAAGACAGTCTTGGAATTAAGATTCCAAAGGGCTGCAAGCATGTTATATTTTGACTACTACATATGGATATATTTAAAGGCTGCAAACTATGCTGTCAGCCAGAAAACACATCATATGAGGAAACCATTATTTTCTGGCTAAAGTATTAAAGGTTCTATAGAGGAGCACTTGGAGTTGTAAAGGAAACATCCCTAAAGACACAGTTAGGGTAAGTGGCTCAAAAGAGCAGACAATAATGTAAGTATTTCTTGAGGTTGTTTTGCTAGAGTGACTCTGTTACAGCATTTGTATGTCATAAACAGTTACCATGTACAGTACTGTGTCCCTATGAAGTGCTGTAAGTGATAGAAAATAGATTAAAAGGCATTCTAACAAGCAGGGAAGTTTTGAAAATTATTCAAATATATGTAACTTGGGCAGTACTCCAAGAGGTACTCCCTCCCCAGTTGAAGGGATCAAAGCAGGTATACAAGCACTGTGGGAGGTGTAGGGACCCTCCTCCCCCTTTGGAGCAGAGCCAGATGGGGACTTAACCATATACCTTTTAATGAAAGAATAGTAATGGGAACATAACCAGTATAAACTAGGGGGTATAAAGGAACACTACAATGCCCTGAGGGGGCAGGATTCAATAAAGGTTAAACACTTACAATCATAGACATATTCATCCAGTTGACAAAAGACAGGGTTAACAAAGTATAAAACACAAACAGCAGAACAAACAATATTGGTTGGCAAAATATAAAAGGCACAAAATACAAAATGTCAAATAACAAAGAATATAGGGCTTAGGTACCTGAAGGGGGTGGGGTGGGAAGAAAGAAGACACAATGACCCCTTTCCACTGGAATAAGAGTTTCTCCCTATTACTTTGCTCCCCCAAGTCAGCCCAACTAGGACTAGAACTCACATTTCCTACCTGGCAGTCAGAAATTCTACTACACAGCCATCAGTGCTGGTACTACTCTAAGCTGCTCGGTGTCTTGACTTTCCAGGACCCCTGACCCCATATTGAGCTTCATAGCCTCTTAGGGGAGGAGCTGGAAGCAGAGCTGGGAACTTCTCAGGTCCCTGCTCAGATCTTTGCTGGAGCCGGGGAGCCTCGTCTGCTAGTCACAGCCTCTTATAGGGGATCCTGAAGCCCAGTGGGAAGCTTCTCCTGCCAGCCGCACACTGGACTGCTGAGGGTTTAGCTGCTGCCTGCAGGTACCACTCCTTCAGGTTCTTCTGGGGTAACTGCTCCTGCCCCACTGGCCCAGATCTTGCCAGCTCTTTGAAACTCCTTCCTTGTGGTCCCTCACTGGTCTCCCCTGAGTCAGCTGTGCTGCCCCTTTTATCCCGCTCCAGGTGACCGAAGGGGCCAATCAGTGGACATGGAGGGTGAGTTTCTGGGGCCTGACAGGTGAGGAAAGGGAATCCTAAACCCTCCAATCATCTTTTTACTCTTTCAAAACCCCTTGGCTAAATCACTACCAGGCTAGCATGTCACATATACAAATATGTTTTCCTACTTTTACTGAAGTAGAATAGGTCAGAGCAGAGGTGGCCAACCTGGGACAAATATGCCATAAATGGCACAGGCAATCTCTGTGTGTAGTGCACAGCAGACTGGGGAGGGGGCAGGCAGAACAGAGGTAGACAGAGGTGGGAGTAGAAAGCAGAGCAGCAGACTGGGCAGGCAGCACTGAGCAGGGAGCAGAGAACAGAGCAGCAGATTGGGCAGAGGAAGGGGATTGAAGTGGCCCTCAGAGAATGTGTTGCACATAATTTGTGGCATGGCTGCCAAAAAGGTTGGTCCCTATTGAGTCAGAAGATGGGCACAGGAGCTTAATTATGACCAGAAAACAGTCCCAGTCAGGATTCATCTCTGCCTTTGTTGTCTTCCTACACAGTTTAACAGGATATCTTTCCTTTAATATGGGATTTCCCGGCCACAGAGCCAGTGTTCTTAGGCTTGCCTCTCCTTAGCTTACATACAAGCATACAATGGAACTGAGGCAAATTACTTTCTGGGCCAGAATTTGCTACCATTACTCAAATGGAGTAGAAGAGCACCACAGGATCCATAGGAAAGATGACAGACAAAGATACCAATCAAATATGGCAGAATCTGGCTACACGTTGTCCTGGCTTCTTACTCCTTGAGATATTATGCTGAGAGTGCCATTTGTAAACAGTCAAATTAATATAATTCATCTTCATTTTACAGATGGAAAAGAAATGTGATGTTGGAAGATGACTTTGATCCAGAGCATAATATTGTACAGTAAGGCTGGTACTGGGTCCTGGGTGACATGCCTATACAAAAGAATCTTTTATCAGACTAAGAAAAACAGGCCTACCCCTACAGGAAAGTCCTGGACAGTGAGATTTCAAACATAAAACATTTTCATCAGGTAACCTTAGTAGATTCTGTTTCTGCCATATTTCACACACTTGTCAATGAAAAGTCAGTTGGGTTGGAGCCAGAGCCTGTCTTAGGGATGTAATTCAGTTTCCTGTAGCCTTCTCTTGCCTTTGGCTCCCACGTGACAGAAGCCAGAGACTAGGGGTTAAAAGTGGTTGTACTAAAGTATATTGAATATATAAAGAAGCTTTAAGGGGCAAGAGCCTTTTAGAGAGGACTGGGAGAGAACAACTGAAGAAAATTGTGTGTCCCCACTGCCTCTCTTTTTTTCTAAAGAATATTACTCCTCACTGATCATAACATATTTGGATGACCTTTTCACCCTCTGCAAGTATCAGGAAATAAAGCCCAGAATTCCAAATTATTCAAATAAACTGAATTTCAGAAGAGAGTTCAAGTGCAGCACAAAAGTTTATTGTTAAAGTTTTGAAACTGTACCTTTTTGCCATTATTGGCTATAAAAGGAAAGACGTGCTAAGAGTTTATGTGATAGACTGACAAGATAACGCATTACTTTTGTCTGAGAGAGGCTCTCTTAAAATGGGAATACAATACTATAGGAGCAGGGCAGGAAAAATATCCTTTTTCAGCATCATACATTTGTGATATAATATGAGACACTTTCCTGCCAAGATATCACATAACAGTGGCAGGCTGCCACTACCTTGTCTCCCCTTGTTAAAAAAGAAATCAAGAGAGAATTCTCTCTTATGAATAGGATTACAGCTTTGCTATAAATATGCACATTCCACTTGGGCTCATTCAACAGGCTGGGTCCCTCTGAAAGGCAAATCCTTTTCACTGCAGCTTACTGGGTAGAGTATTGGCTTGTATTGTCCATCTGCTGTATCAGCTGCTGAGATCCTCTTCTTTCAATTTTGTGAACTTAGGCCACAGCTTAATACTCCTGTGCTACCCCACTCTGCTCAGCCATATTTTTGGCTTAATTTCATCCCACAATACATTAAAACTCATTCCTCTTTTGGCTTCTTCACCTATGTAAGGGCATCGCAAGAAGACCTAAGATCCCAAGAAGACCTAAGACCAGATGCTAGATTAATGGAAGATCTATGAATTCAACACAATTTAAGTATGCATTGAAAAATCTTTCTGAATTATGCCTACCTATTACTATGTTACTTATTAAAAGGATTTTTAATAGCATTTTCCTCTCCCCACTCCCACTTTTCCTTTTGTCCTACCATAATGCTAAGGCCAAATCACATCTCCCTGACAAAGTATGATATACAGCCACATACTGTAACTTTGCATGCCCTTTTATACTTTGTATGAGCAGACTGTACTCTTTCTAAACTACCAGTATTGCAAGATGCCTTAGGAAAAATTACATGGATAACTTTGGGAGCAGACAGGAATGCAGCTCCCCAGTCTAACTCATGGCACTTTGAAGAAAGTGCCAAGAGTTAGACTAGTGCTCCCAAGCCAATAAACATTAGGAGGGTGGAGAATTGGCTCCATATCTGCAGTGTCTCTCCCCTAGCTCAGTCCCCCCTCCTGCAGCTTTAGTCCTGTGTCTGGATGGGAGCGGGGCAGAAGACAGGGAAGGGGACTCATTCTGTGGGTTCCCCAGCTGTGTTGGAGTGAGGGGGCAGGTGGATTGGAACCTCCTCCCCACCTTGGCAATTCCCAGAATGAGCTCCCTCTGCTCCCTTTCCTTCCTTCCATTCTGAAAACTGTGCAGAGAGTACCTTGGGCTACCTCAGCAGAGCCCTGCTCCCAGCATGTGCAAACAGAAATGAATGAAGGCCCTCTGCTTTGAAGCACCTTCATGTAAACCCTCATGCAACCTTCATAGGTTTCATAGGTGAAGAATCTAAAAAGAGGGATGAGTTTTAATGTTCAGATTATCACAGGATGGGTCCCTTTTAAAGTAGTCTGCAGCTGCGCACTTGTGTTTTGTTGTGTCTGTAGACCACTTTTTGGGGCCAGATTGGGTAAAACTTGTTATGTCTATGTTATGCCCCTTGTGTATCTGGGAATCTTTATCTTGCTAATGCTGATCTTTAAGAAATTGTGGCTGCTTGCAGAAGTTAATCTTCCCCTCCCCCAAAAGGTGCTTTACTTTAAACTTGGTGCATTTCAGCTCCAAGCCCCACACATGCCCAGAAGAAGCAAAGCCTTAGTTCAACCCAGCTTGTCCAATGCCTGTAAAGACCGGGTACTTTACTGGGATGTAGAAAAGTAGGGAGACTGGGAGGAGAAAAATTTATGCTCGCTCCCTTCCCCTTAGTATCTGGAAGTCAAGTGGCCCCAACAGTAAAGGTGCAGGCCACAGGAGCAGTTGAAACAGAGCAACTGCAGAGCCAGCTTAGAGACAGCAAACAGAAGAAGCCTCTAGACAGATTTGGGAGCATGGAAAGGAGTAAACCCTTACCTGCAGAGCACTCTCAAGGGAAGGGGAGAAGTATCTTAGCAGGGAAAGCCTGTGTTGCAGAGAACCCCAGGAGAACATAGAGATGGTCTAGCCTCCTTAAGGTTCCCACTGGGAAATAGAACCCCTGGAAAGGGAATTTCCTATTTGGAAACACTAAGATGGGATTGGAACAGCCCAAACTGTTTATAAACTGAGGGATGGAGTCATTTGATGTTAACTCAGCCTACGTGTCTCCCCTCAATACAGGACAGCTGAGCTATAGCTGTGGACCAGAAACGAGCATTGATAGGCTGGGAATGCAGGGTAGAAAGCCCAAAATGACACAAGCAGTAATGAGAGGGGAAACCCTGCACTGGAGAGCAATGGAGGCCAAAGGTAAGGAATACTCAGGCCCACATTTTTGCATTTTTCTTTCTAATGGATTGCAGAGGCTTCCTGGGAGTGATCCAGGAAGGTACAGAGAGCTGCTCCTAGCTGAGATGCCTAAACAGGAGGAGACTGTACTTAAATCTGGAGGACTGTGATGGGGGTACTGGGGTTGGAGGAGCCCCTTGTAAGGTCTGTGAAGCCCTGTTACAGGCCATAACTGATTATTTTGGAATATTGGACACAGCCCTGATGGCAAAGTCAGTTTTTCCTTCTTGTGGGGAGAATTCTCCAATTATTACCATCTGCACTGGTCCAGGCTTGCAGGGAGTGAACCAGGAAAGCCAAGGCTGCGACTGAACTCCAACTAGCTACAAGTATCAAGAACAATAAAAAGTCCTTTTTTAGATAAGTGGGGAGCTGGAGGAAAAGCAAGAGTAACATAGGACCCCTGTTAAAACAGATGGGACAACTGATGACCAATGCCCAGTAAAAAGCCAAGCTGCTAAATGGATACTTTGTATCAGTTTCTCACCAGCTCCAAGGGATGCCCCTGACCATTACGGGATGGGAAGGCCTGGGTGAGGGAGATTCCTTACCCTCCATCAATGCTGACCTTGTGAAGGAATACCTTGAGAGGCTGGATACCTTCAAGTCAGCCAGCCCTGACAGTTTACACCCCAAGGTACTCAAGAAGCTGTTGAGCATCATACCTCAGCCCCTGGCACGGATCTTCCAGAACTTCTGGTGCTCTGGTGACATGCCCCAAGATTGGAAGAAGGCCAACGTGGTACTTATCTTCAAGAAAGGGAGGAAAGTGGATCTGGCAAACTACAGGCCCATCAGCGTGACCTCTATTCTGGGGAAGGTCTTAGAAAAGATTATCAAAGAGATCTTTCTTAACAGATTGCCCGATGGTAACATCCTGAGGATAGCCAGCATGGGTTTCTTGTGGGTAGGTCTTGCTTGACCAATCTTATTTCCTTTTATGACCAGGTGACCTATCACATGGACAAGGGAGAAGAGATTGATGTGATATATCTTGACTTTAAATAAAAAAAGCCCTCGATCTGGTATCCCATGATCACCTCTGTCTGTGCAAAACAGTTAAGAGATGCCTCGGCACAGCTGTGTTGAGCACATTGTGAGCACAGATGCAGGGATTTTCCCCCTGTAGCACAGGAAACATTTCAGTGCAAGGTCATAGCCCGCCAAAACCTTGCAGCTCCACCAGCAAGTGCATGCTTGCGATTGGCTCATGTTGAATTATGCATACGTGTCGGTCGGCAATTGGCTCGCTGACCGAATAAGAGGCTTGGGCGATGCCCGCCCAAACCGGAGGAGAGCTGGGACATGCATGAGGAGAGATCTGCATGCATTTCCAAGCCATGAAGGAGGCCTGATCAACCAACAACAACTCCCTGCAGGATTCATCCGATGCCCCATACCCTGCGTGAGTTTGAGCTTCTGTGTGCTTTAGTTTCTGTTTAAGTTTGTAACTTCAAGGAACATACCTACAGCCTAAGGACTGTAAGTAAAGGTTTTTTTTGCTTCCAACAACCTGCGTGTCTAGTGCCTCAATTCCACTCCATCAGCGGCCCCATTCCTCCAGCGTTTCTCGGGCCCCACAACCTCTTAGCAAAACTGGCCAACTGTGGCTTCACCTTCACCATGATGTGTTGGCAAGGGAATTGGCTCTGTGGTAGGACCCAAGGCTGGTGATTGACAGAAGTCAATTGTCGTGGTGTGTTGTGACCAGTAGAGTCCCTCAAGGCTCTGTCCTTGGGCCTATATTATTCAACACCTTCATTAATGATGTGGACATTGGTGTCAGAAATGGACTGCCCAAGTTCATTGATGACACCAAATTTTGGGGTAAAGTGTCCACACCCGAGGACAGGAGGGTGATCCAGACTGACCTTGACAGCCTCAGAAAACGGGTGGATGAGAACCTGATGGTGTTCAATACTGAAAATTGCAAGGTTCCCCACCTTGTGAAGAAAAACCCTCAGCATACTTATAAGCTGAAGCACTATGGAAGAAAGAGACTATGACTGACCACAAGATGAACACGAGCCTTCAATGCTATGCTGCAGCTAGTAAAGTGAGCAAAACACTGGCTTGCATCCATAGATGCTTCTTGAGCAAATCCCAGGATGTCATTCTCCCATTGTACTTGGCCTTGGTGAGGCTACAGCAGGAGTACTGCATCCAGTTTTGGGCTCCACAATTCAAATAGGATATGGAGAGGCTTGAGAGAGTGCAGAGGAGAGCCACACGCATGATCAGAGATCAGGAAAACAGACCTTATGATGAGAGGCTGAGAGGTAAGGGACTCTTCAGCCTGGAGAAGTGCAGGCTCAGGGGTGATCTGGTGGCTGCCTATAAGTTTATAAGGGGTACTCACCAGGATCCAGGGGAACATTTATTCACCAGAGCACCTCAAGGAATGACAAGGCTCAATGCACAAAATCTCCACCATAACCATTTCAGGCTGGACATAAGGAAGAACTTCTTTACTGTCTGAGCCCCCAAGGTCTGGAATAGACTGCTGCCAGAGGAGGTTCAGGGACTTACTTTGAATGCCTTCAAGAGACATGTTTATCTTGCTGGGATCCTATGATCCCTGTTGACTTCCTGCCCCTAGGGTGGGGGGGCTGGACTTGAAGATCTTCTGAGGTACCTTCCAGCCCTAATGTCTATGAAATCTATGAAGTCATGGCAGGAGAGTGCCCTGAGGAGGTAGCATACCCCTTTAGGGGTGTATGACACAGGTCGAGCCATATACAAGGGACTTGTCCACATGGGGCTATTTTGGCACTTTTATCTAATAGCTGATTGAATCAACTTTAGCTAAAAGCACCAAAAAGCCCCTCTGAAGTGCCTGATCTATACAGAAGCTGCAGAGCTGGGTCCAAGAAACACGCTGCTGCTTTAGTAAAGTGCATCTTTTTTTTTAACATCTGCAAGCGGCCTGTATATACTGATCATATAAAAGTAAGCTTCATCTATGTGATAGTGCTATTCTGTGATATACCAATCATTTGTGTGATATTTGTTTGCCTTAAAGAATATAAAGAAAATATAGACTCTCATATGAATTCCAAAACTTATGATCATGGGTATGTCTTTTTTTTTCTCCTACAGCTCCATTGTTCTCCTCTTCATGAATAGTTTTGCCCAGTGCCTTTCCTAATTGTTGATAAGGAATGGCACATTGACCTCTCCCAAAATATTTAATTAACATATTGCTGATTTCAGAATTGAAGGTTATTCATCCTCAATTCCATAATTCAGTGTAGAAACCTGAATGCCATTTTATCGCTGAAACCCGGGTGTTTCTAAGTTGGAAGTCAACACTTCACTGGTCAAACTGTTCTTTGTAAATGTAAATTGTTCTGTGATTTGCCATTCCTTAGCTAACCGGATTTTTCCTTGCCTTGATGTTCTAGGGCTGCTGATTCTGTTTACTTGTATTCTTGTAGCTCATAGATGGCTAAATCAAGGACTGGAACCCTGTTGTACTAGGTGCTGTACAAACACAAAACAGGCAAACTCAACAAAAATTAAACTAGAAGTTTACAAAGTTGTAACAAACTTGTCAGTGTTTGCTTAAGTGCTGTACATAATGGTACACAATATTACGCAATGCTGTATCTATGGCTTAAACTCAATCCAGAGGCACAGGTCATTTTTACTAACAACAAGGAGTATTTGTGTGTGTGTGGGTGGGGGGTGGAGGGGAAAGTGTAGACAAATATGGGGATTTCAGAGATCCTGTGTTATCATCAGTGAACTGAAGAAGGCAGCAAAAATGGCTTTGTACAGGAAGTCATCTGTGAAACTAACCTCAGTCAAAAACCAAGTTGCTTTTGGCCGACAAAGTTAACAAGGGGATCCAAGGGGCCAGCAGAGTGTAGGGACAGCACCTCATCTTCAGTATCATTAAGTGTTTTAATTAGAGAAATTACCATCTGTCTTTAGCTGTTTGACAGGATGAATAGGACTCCTTTCATTAACTTTGAACTAGGGCATTGGAGAGAAAAACTGCCCTCTCATGATTATGCTGGGGCAATTGCCTCAAATACTGTAATGACTTTGGGACACTCTAACAATACCGTTTTTCTCATTCTCTCTGTATTTGAATCCTCCATATATGTACCCATGACTGGTCTTGGACCCTTGCCTTTCGTTGACAATCCTCTTCATGCAAATAAACTGAAGGGTTTGACAGACTGATGAGGTTAGAGAGAACGGGGCAAATTGCAAGGTGAAAATTATAATATACGTAATAAAATAATATGGGGCAAATTGCAAGCTTGTAGTAAATATTAATTTTTCAATATTGCAAAAACAATTTTTTGTTGGACCATCTAACAAAATTTCCTGGTTTGGAGGAAAAGATCCACATTTTCACACATTTTCATGAGATGTGCATGAAGCTGGCAGAAGCTGTGCTTAGATAGAATGAGGGCTTTGTTGATATTTGTTATGGAACTGTGTTTTCAAAATCCTATTTAAATAAGGTTTAATAAAACTGTGGTGAGTCTCATTTATAATGCAGGTGGTTTGGCTTGTGTGACTAGTATTACATCTCTATGGAAATATCACTTTTGAAACTAGGACTTCAACTTCTAAGGCATTTAGACATTTTTGAAAACTTGTCTCCAGGTCTCAAACAGGCCTCTTTTAAGCACTGATTTATCATAGCTTGGCTCTGTTTACATAAGAAGTGTTAGGAACCTTTCTTTTTATTAAATTGTGGTTCAGAGAGACCCATGTGGCTGCGGCAAAGGGGCTATGTTTATTAACAGTGAGGATTTCCCTTTCAATAAAGAATCAGCCACCAGAATGTACCCAGCATGGCTGGATATATGGTATCTGACCACTACAGCCTCTGGAACAGAAATACATTGGGAGGGTAGGCGAGGAGAAGGGGATATGCCTGGCTGTTGCTATGGCTTACAGCCAGGGCAAAGTATAGTAGCTACCATCCTACCCAGAATTCAGGGGCAAAGTTAGCTGTGTGTCACCATATAGCTAGCTACCTCTGCTTTTCCCCTCCCAAGCCCTCTGCCCCTTTAATATTATCTGTCTGTAGCAGTATCTAGAAGTTACTTAAGATAGTAAATAATTTCCAAAAAATTATGGGTACCCTCATGCCTCTGAGAAACATACATACTGTGGAAGAAGAAAACCCCAGCCCTTAATTTCTGCTGACTTCTTTGAGTTAGTGCACTATTTGCTAATGATTGCTTTTTCCCTGCCTATTTTGCAATCTGCTCTTTCTCCCTCCCTTTTCCCTTGTTTAGCTGAGTAGGCCTATGAGGTCAATAGGTCAAACCACAGTCTGCCCTCTTGCAGCTTTCTGATTCAAACCAGTTTCTTTCACTTGTTATATCTTGCATCATGTGACCTGAACTGAAACATATAAAAGGCTTGCTTCAATTTTCTGTTGAGGGGGAGGCATGTGGGACTGATAAGAGCTCTGTCTGTCTGGTGCTTTCCCCTGCAGCTGCTTGTATAATAAAGGTCTCTGACAACTTCATGACCAAACAATAGAGTGAAGCTTGTTTCTTCCACAATTCTTGGTGCTGTGACTGAGATGGCAACACCCGGCTGAGAGTACTGACAGGCTTGCGGACCGTTCCCCTCCGAAACCCCAGGTGCCAAATCAAAGTAAGAAACATTTTGAAATCTCTAAAGGGGTTATTGGTGGAGGGCTGTCTGTGCAAGTGGGAGAAACCAGTTCAAGCTTACACGATCCGAACTTTTGAAATATGAACTTGCAGACACTCTAAAGGATTTATATGAAACCGGTTTACAATTAAAAGAGTAAAAGGAAAAGGACTAAGGAATATAGAAACCTGGGGAATAGTGTGAGTGTTTTTCATGGTATCGCTGACCAAAGCTGGGACTAAAGAAATATTCTTGAACCCTGTGCCTCAGAGCAGAAGTTCCCATGTGCGAAAGGAAAGAATATGAGCCGCTGACCAGGTCTGAGACTAAGGTTGGGTCTAGCCGCCCCAAGGCAGGTTATATGTATGCACATCAAAAGTCATGTAAGTTTTTAAATAAATGGAATTGGTATACCAGGGAAAACCCTCCAAAACAATTTCCTTCAGAAGAAACTTTTGATCTTGATAAACTGATCCACCTCTGAAAAGTTCTAGAGTCCTGAGGTAGTAAGACCCCTCAAACTCAATGGGATGTCTATTTTGACTAGTATGAAGAAGGTAGGAAGAGGCAACAAAAATCCCAGGTAAGGAGTCTTAAGGACTCCCGAGAAAAACTAAAAGCATAAATTAAGCAATTGAAAAATCGTTATAGCCCTGGCCAGGCTAATCTTCCCTCAGCACCTCCTACCCCTTTATATCCCCAATTAACTCATGAGACTGAGAGTGAGTCTGTAGAAGATATTCTAGAAAGTACTTCTTGTTTGGCCCAAACACCACCTTACCCTGAACACCTTCCACCTGAATTGAAAACTCCACCTTGTAGTCTGGAGGGCACTTCCGCAGGCTCATATTCCCCTCTGGATTTAAATAACTGTCATCATAAAAAGGGCCCTATTATTCAAGTATTGTTGCACCAATTACGAGGTGCACAAGGTTTGGTAATGGTACATGCCCCTTGGGCACCTGGAGATTTAAGAAATATAGTTAAAGATCTTCCTAACATCAGAGAAAAGTTCCAGAAGTTTAAAGAAGGGCTCCAAACCGTTATTAAATGTTACAACCCTACATTGTCTGATATGAACCAACTTTTGTGTGCTGTACTTCCTCCTGAAGTCTAACAATGCCTAACAGATGAGGCAGACTGGCCACAGTGAGACCCTGGTCATAGGACAGATCTTGCAACTGCCCGATGCCATTTACTAGAAGCCATATCTGTTGCATGTCCTAAGAAAACTGACTGGGCTAAAATTAATAATTGTAAACAGAATAAAGGAGAGTCTCCAGCAGACTATTTAGACCAACTCAAAGAAGTTTTTGATAGACACTCAGGAATAAATGAAGCTACCCTAAATGCTCAGGAAGCAATTGCAGCCCCATTTGTCCAAGGCCTACAGCCTAAATTAGGAGACCAATTGCGTAACATCTGTGTGAGCTAACAAACAAAACCTTTAAACTAACTAGTTACAGTTGCCAACCATCGTTTAACATGTTAGGAAAGAAAGAAAGAAAACAATGAAGCCCAGTTAATGGCTTTGCAACTTCAAACTTTTCCACGTTCTCGTCCTCTGGGGTGATAAGAAAAATTCACGAGGCCGAGGAAGGAGACGCGGCTACTGGCAGACGAATGTTTCCTCCATTGACTGTTCTTCCCGTTTTTACTGTGGTCAAACCAGTCATTGGAAAGGAGAATATCCCAACAGACTGCATACCTCTATCCCTTCAACAGGAAACTACAGATCAACAACATCAATTCTCCCTGCCTCTTCCCCAAAATTCTTTATCTCAATATTAGGACCGTCTGAGGAATAGTAACTTCATCCTTTTACCACTCTTAACCATTGATCAGTCTGGACCCTTTGTAGAATGTACCATAGTGGAGAAAAGGGTTACTTGCCTTGTTGACACAGGGACCAGCCATTCCACTTTGTCTTTTTGATCTTCCCGATCCACCTTGTAACAGGTATCCACTCTGGGCCGACCTAAATGTGGCCCGCACACCTGCTCCTGGGGTAACCACCCGCCTACTCTCCTGCCATGCCTTGTTGATAATTGATTAATTGGTGTTAATTAGCGGAGGCTGCCCTTGTACTGCCCCGTTTCTAGAGGGTGCTATCTGTGGCTCCGTTTCCTTCCCTACACTGCAGTCCACACCTCACTGATGGAATAGACATTGTCTCAGCTCTATCATCATCTGGCCCCTTGTTCTCTCCGGGCCTTCCTTCCTTTGATACATGCTCCCTCTGGTGGTAGGGCTATCCCCGTCCCTATCTCACTCTGTGCCCTCTTCTCCAGGGCCTTATCTACATTGCTGCCCCCTCTCTGGGGCCTCCATGTCTTCACTGGGACTTCTCAATAATAACGCCCCTCTCTGGGGCTTACCACGCCCACACTGGGGCTTCTCCATGCCCACACAGTTCTTGCTGCTATGATTAAACCAGCAATCCCACCTATTTCTGCAACAAAACCTGATTTCAAAGAAGAAATCCTTAAACAGGTACCCCCAGCCGTATGCTCATAGCATGCTAATGAAGTTGGGCAGATACACACCACTGAACTTGTTAAAATTTGTCTGGATCCACAAAAGCAGCTCCCGTGCATTTTTGGTATCCTCTTAGCAAGGAAGTTAAGAAACCGGGCAAACCGTGTCAGTCATTTCTTCCCTCCTTCAACAATGTCTCTTGATCCTCACTTCTAGTCCTTGTAATATTCCAATTCTGCCAGTTAAGAAACCAGGGGAAACTACTTATCACTTTGTGCAAGACCTGCAAGCTGTTAATTCTGTTGTTTTACCTATTTTTCCTGTAGTGCCTAACCCAGCTACCATTCTTTTTTGCATCCCACCAAAAGCTTCTTTCTTTACTGTTGTAGATTTGTGTTCTGCTTTTTTTTAAATTCCTATTCATCCAGATAGTCAGTTTTTGTTTGCATTTACTTATAAAGGCTTACAATATACTTAAAC
>JAGPOW010002673.1:569000-589305 GCA_030014935.1 Caiman crocodilus | reverse complement strand
TTTTTTTAAATTCCTATTCATCCAGATAGTCAGTTTTTG
The DNA here is from genome assembly GCA_030014935.1 of Caiman crocodilus. Lineage (NCBI taxonomy): Eukaryota > Metazoa > Chordata > Crocodylia > Alligatoridae > Caiman > Caiman crocodilus. Next base: position 589,266 of record JAGPOW010002673.1, on the reverse strand, counting down.
TTTGCATTTACTTATAAAGGCTTACAATATACTTAAACTAGACTCCCACAAAGGTATACAGAGTCCCCTTATATCTTTTCACAAGTTTTGAAGAAAAATTTAGACGATATTCAGTTCAAAAACTGTTATGTCCTTTTCCAGTATGTCAATGATCTTTTGCTTGCCTCATCTTCCTTTGAAGTGTGTAAAAGTGATTCTCTACACCTTTTGATCTGTGTTGCTCTAAAAGGTCATAAAGCTTCTAAAGAAAATCTTCAGCTCTTCTTACCAAAAATTCATTATTTAGGCCATGATATTTCCGTAGGAGAACGTCACCTTTCAACTGCATGAGTTGAAACAATTCTCAAAATCCCTTGGCCCACAATTGTCTCTAAAATGCACACCTTCTTAAGCATGGCTGAATATTGCTGCCAATGGATTTTGGGTTATGGCTCAATTGTAAAACCCTTGCAAAATCTTACCTTAAAGGACACCCCTGAATGTTTGCAGTAGTCTGCAGAAGCCAAAAATGCCTTTTCTGTCATTAAAACTGCCCTTTCACAGGCACCCGCACTAGGACTTCCTGATTATTCAAAACCTTTTACACTCTTTTGTCATGAAAAAGATAGTTTTGCTCTGGGAGTACTTACTCAATCCCATTGAGATAAACATCGTCCTATTGCCTACTATAGTACAGCCTTAGATCCTGTAGCAACTGGGTTTCCACCAGGCCTTCAGGCAGTTGCTGCTGCTGCTATTCTTGTAGAATCTTCTGCAAATACTGTTTTAGCCTTGCCCTTAACTTTTGCTGTACGCTGCTCAGTGGCCACACTTCTTTTAAAAACCAAAATTCAACACCCTTCAAATGCCCGTTTAACGAAATATGAAATTCTGCTACTTTCTATGTCCCACATTACTTTAATTTGGTGCCCTGTACTTAATCCTGCTTCCTTGTTACCTGCACCTTCTGATGGCGAGCCTCATGACTGCCTCACTGTTACCGCTCATTTAACTTTACCTCATGCTGATCTTAAGGACATTCCCATTCCAAATGCTGACTTAGTCTTGTATATTGATAAGTCCCGCGTAAGAAATTCCAAAGGCTGTCTTGTTGCAAGTTACACTGCATGTTCCCAGCATGAGGTACTCGAAAGTAATTTTTTACCTTTTGTCTATTCTGCCCAGATTGCTGAACTTGTTGCCCTCACTTGCGCCTGTACCCTTGCTAAAGGTAAAACTGTCAATATATATACATATTTGCACTATGCCTTTATTGTTGTCCATGATTATGGGCAATTATGGAAACAATGTGGGTTTCTTACCTCAAATGGCACACTCATTCGTAATAGTTCTTATGTAGCCGCCTTATTAGATGCCCTTCAATTATCTGTTGCTGCTGCTATTATTAAATGTGTTGCTCATCAGTCTTCCCAGGATGAAGTTACACATGGAAATACTCTGGCTAACTCTGTAGCCAGAGCTGTGGCCCTTTCACCCCCTCACATTGAACAATTGTTTTTTTCTCATGAGCAGTCTCCTATTGCAACCTGTGACGGCGGTGTGCTGCCATCATCGACACTAGGAAAACAGGAGGAGGGTCACCGGGGACCGGCGGACCCCCCCAGGGGACTCCAAGGCGACCCACTTATCTCCCGAAGGGTTGGCAGCACCGGAGCCGGGAACGCGGTGGCAGCAGCGGCCGCCACCATTACAGTCGTGTGAGCCACTGCTGCACTGGGCTTTGAGATGGCTGTTCCCCGCAAGGGGAATGGCGGAGCCAATCGCGGCGGCTGTACCGGCCGCCATGGGAAAGTTTAAAAGCCCCAGCAAGCCTTGCACTGAGAGAGAGAGAGGAGAGGAGCAGGTAGGCAGCACGAGGGGATTGCTGCAGCTCCTCAGGAGGCTGTCTCCCAGACAGGCAGCACTCTCCCAGTCCAGAGGCTGAATCCTGCAATTAAAGCTCCAGGTTCTCCAGAGGAATTTATCTCTGGGGATTGCCCAGATCAATACTCAGCCCCAGGAAGTCCCTCGGGGGCTGAGGAATATTTCTTCTGAGGGACAAGAAGAGATGAAGTCCCATAACAGTAAGAAATACGGCTGGGTCTGAGGGTGCACAGATGGGGTACCAGTATCAGCTCAAACCTCGGGACCAACAAGCCCCAATTGACCAATGGACCTGGGTCCTTCATCATGACCCCAGCAAACCAGCATGTGACCGGTTGTTGAGTGGACAGGGTGTAGGGGTGGTGGAGCCCCGTGGAACATCAGACCTTGCAATCATGAGTACCCCTTGGCGGGAGACCCCTCTAGTGATTAAGATCTCCACTGAACACCTCCTTTAAATAACAAGTTCCATCAAAGTCGTGGCAAGCGAGACGAGGGAGAGGGGTGACCCACGAGGGGGTATCATTGAGTGCGACCCACCAACGTCACACAACCCTTCATGATGGTGAACACCTTTAAGATCAGGCTGCAGATTCTGAAAAAGACAACTAGAGACTGCATGGGTGCATATTACACCCTGATCACCTTTGGCGCTCCCTGGATGGCTGCCTGGTTGTACCCAAAGTCTTACTTCCCAACCTTACTCACATGTACCATGGAGTGGCTCATGTGAGCAAGAGGGAGATGATCACAGCTATTCAACCTGATTGGTATGCTCCAAATTTTCCTTCCATAGCTCAGCACTACTGCCAGGCTTGTCCTGTGTGTCAAGCCCATAATGTAGGCAAACCTGTTAAAATTAAAAAGGCCACACATCCCCCACCTCGAGGACCATTTGTAAATACTCAGATTGACTTTATACAAATGCCAAAATGTTGTAAATATCATTATGTACTTGTTACAGTTTGTATGTTTTCAAGTTAGATTTAAGCCTATCCTGTGACAAGGACCGATACTAAAGCTGTCACTAAAATCTTTTTAAAAGACCTTATCCCGCAATTTGGAATCCCACTTACCATCAATAGTAACAGGAGATCTCAATTTAGTGAGCAAATTATGCAAGCAAAATGTTAAGCCCTGCAGATTCAACAGAACTTTCACTGCCCTTATCACCCACAGTCAGCAGGTGCTGTAGAAAGACAAAATGAGATACTGAAAAATACACTAGCAAAAATCTGTGCTGGGACTGGTTAAAAATGGCTAGACGCTCTACCATTAGCATATATGAGCATGAGATCCACCCTTTCTTTAATCAGAAGACTAAACTCAGCCCACATGAAGTCCTGATTAGGAGACCTATGCGACTTCCATCTTCCCCACCCTTACCACCTTCTCATCCATTTAGCTGATGATCTTGTATTACAATATTGTCAAGCATTAATGGAATGTGTTAAAGACTTTTGTTCACAGGTCCAAGAAGCTTTACCTAGAGAGACTGAAGAAGTCTGTCATTCCTTGCAGCCAGAAAAATGGGTTCAAGTAAGAATCCACCAAAGAACTTCAGCTTTAGAACCTTGCTGGAAAGGTCCGATCCAAGTTCTTTTCACCACTAACACTGCAGTAAAGTGTCAGAGACTATCTAGTTAGATCCACGCATCGCACTGCAAAAAGACGGTTCCTCCTGATGAAACCAAGGATTAAAGATTAAGACTCCAAGAAAAGAGTCCATTAATAACCAAACATGGAGCCCCTCCTATTAACTATTTGTATTAGACATTTAAGCCTGGCCTATGGGAATGTGTTTTTGTCTTTAATTAACCAAATTAGGATAGAAATAAACTTCTCTCGTTGTTGGATATGTAGTCATGTCCCTATCCATTCTACCAGGGGGATACTCGTGATACCAGTACCCTTGAATGTGACCCAAAAGTCAGCTCCTTATTATTCAGCCTTTTATGAAAACAAAACTTGGCAAGATATAAATTGTAACCGAGCTGACTATGTACAACTAGCGTATACCACCCCTGGAAAATTTTGTTAGACCTGTAATGGATCTCGTGTTATAGTAGGAGTCAGTAAGTGTGAAGTAGAATTTAAGGTAAATGGTTTTTTGCTCTCTAACGGTTCCTAGATACCTGGTTATTCTCCCATTTCAGCTAAATATTTAAGTTATTATTCAGTATGGATGTTAAAACCAGTCTGTAACTTTTCGGTTACCGCACTAGTTGGTCACTATTTTGAATGTAGTTGTTCACTATTTTGTATGTAGAGATAAGGCCTATAAAAATATTCCTTCTGGTTGGAGAGAAACATGCTATGTCTCTGCAGCATATCCTGCCTTTACTATTAGATCTCACTTACCTAAAGGAAGAATTTGCAACATTCACAAAATCACAGAAAATCAAAGGTTTTAGGGAATAATGTTCCCCAACTATGGCGCGGGCTCAGCTATTTCCGAAATAAAGAAAGTTGCAGCATCCCTAGAGAAAATAGCTAATACTACTGCCATTAGTTTTTGTGAAATAAGTAAAAAAATGAAAGAAATGAGACAAATGACTCTACAAAAATACTCAGCTTAGATTATATATTAGCTAGCAAAGAAAGTGTGTGTGCTTTAATAAAATCAGAATGCTGTGTTTATATACCAGATGCTTCTAGTGCTATTGAGAACCAGGCCGAAATTATTGAAAAAAAAGCTGCTAAGCTGCACCAAACTGATCAATGAAGTCTTTAGGAATGGTTTAGTTGACTTGGGGCCAAATTATTTTACATAGCAATCATGGTCCTCGAGCTTATTCTCTTTCTACAAGTACTCCTGTTTTTACGCAATTGTAACTTTAGTGCATCCCACAAAAGACGCAACAGATATGTCTAACATGATGCTAAGTCAATTAAAATTAATATCACAGTTGTTCCAAAGAGCGCACTCTACCTAAGAACAAGTTTCACTGTGTCCAGAAAGATGCATAAGTCAAACTGTTCTTCCATTTAACTCGCTTGCAGTCTGTTACCCAACACATGGTTACAAAATCCCATTGGTTGTACTATAAATACCAAAGTAGGGAATGTGGAAGAAGAAAACCCCAGGCCTTAATTTCTGCTGACTTCTTTGAGTTAGTGCACTATTTGCTAATGATCGCTTTTCCCCCACCTGTTCTGCAATCTGCTCTTTCTTCCACCCTTTTCCCTTGTTGAGTGAGTAAGCCAATGAGGTCAATAGGTCAAACCACAGTCTATGCCCTCTTGCAGCTTTCTAGTTCAAACCAGTTTTTCTTTGACTTGGTATAGCTTCATCATGTGACCTGAATTGAAACATATAAAAGGCTTGCTTCAATTGTCTGTGGCGGGGGGGGCATGTGGGACTGGTAAGAGGAAGTTCTGTCTGTCTGGTGCTCTCCCCTGCAGCTGCTTGTATAATAAAGGTCTCTGACAACTTTGTGACCAAACAATGGAATGAAGCCTGTTTCTTCCACAATACTGAATGCCCCCTATGGGTCCTGACTAATGTCCTGCACCTTTTCAGGTGGACCAGAGTCCACTGCATCTACGACACTGTTCTTCCCTCCTTCATCTCCTCTCCTGCCAGCTTTTACCTTACACTATATTGGTTGAGGATCCACAGTAAGAAAGGAAGATGTAGGCATTTCCCCCTACTCTCATCACTCTCCATCCCTGCACAAACTCCATGAGGAATATGTGGAAAAGCTAATGTTGCTTGGACTGTAAAACACACAAGATGTTGTGGTAAGAGTTGATAATGCCTATCTTTTAGGGATTTCTGGGTTGACTGTAAGAATGATGGTTCTTGATAGAGAGACTCTTTCGAACAAGATTTCAAAAGGAGAAGGATTAGAAAGTTGATATCTTCTTTCTGGAGTCTGGAATGGCATGAAGGAAAAGCAACAAACCTCACTTGTTGTCATTGTAACAATTAGAAGGCCATTCCACAGAAAAAAATGATCTGGTCTTTTAATTTAAAAGTTCAGATTGTTCAGCCACCATCAGTGCACTAAACATCCCCTTTCATATTTCTGTTTTCGGTAAGTACTTAGTATTCTCTTTGCTCCTTCTTAGACCTGTAATTTTCCAAGAGCCTTGTAATAGTTGTTCTACTAAATCCTTCAGCACACTGTGAAGTTGATTTTTTTTCTGAAATCTGAAAGTAAAGAAATGCATTCCAAGCAATCACAACTGATGACAATAGTTGGCAACGAGCCTGATCTCTATAAATATAAGGATGTTGGCTCATAACTTAGTAATTAGAAGCTGAGTTTAGTGATGTCAGGAAGTGTAACCTGTTAAAACTGGAAAATAAACCCTGTGGGGTTACATAACTCATATGAGTCATTTCAGGTTTGTATGGAAGTGACAATATGATCATGGAGATATGGGGATGATTGACATGCCTCGGTACCTTTCTTTATAGTCAAACAATTAATTACCGGAAATACTATTTTTCCTTTCAAAGATAATTTTTAGGATCCAATAGGCTCTGATGGTCCTCTTTGTATAGCAAAGATGTAAGTATGCTGCTTTTCCAAAAAGTTTGCTTTTCATGTAATGAGAATCATTTGGGCAATTGAAAATCCATTCAAAGAGTACACTGACAGTCAGGGCCTTTAAACTGTAAGATATAAATGCACTGGAGTGCTTTATTAGAAACTTTCCCACAGAAAATGTCTTAGACACATAATCAGCTCCTACTGTATTTACATTACAAGCCATACTTTCTGGTCTGCCTTCTCTTATTTTCAATAATTTTATGGAACGCCCCAAATTTTGATCTAATTAAACAGGCAGCTCAAACTTTACCATTTTTAAAGATGTATAAAGAACCTCTGTCCAGGAGCACACTTGTGTAGTGACATATCCTCTAACCCCACACCTAGGTGCAAAGGAAAATGTGATTAGATATACAAAATTTGGTTAGTAGTTATAAAGAATCTAGGCTGGAGTCTTGAAAATAGCTGTCAATGAGTGCATGTAGCACATGGCACGTCTGTGCAAGGAGAGCTTGATTTGTTGGCACTAGCCTGCAAAAAGACTAAATCTCCCCAGTAAAATTCCTGTGTGATAGGTAGGGCTTCCTCTGTGCTATAAATGGCGGTCTGGGTATGCTGAAGCAGGGGGTATAAGAACACAGTAAGTGAAAAGAAGTAGGTTCAAGAGTGCTTTGAATGGGGTGGTGGCTACAGATTATAGTGTATCTGTATCAGAAAAGGTCAGGTACTATAGTACAACTAGAATAAACAATTAGGAAACATGCTTTAAAAAAATCTGTACAGTGTTAAAGTGCAGCATCATTATAGTATATCATAGTAACACTGTCTGATCACAGAGAGTGGCCTTCTCACCCTTGCTTGACTTCCAGAGCAAGGTGTTAGCCTGAGGTCATAGTATTACGGCAAATGGGGACTAAAGACTGAGTTAAGACTTAAGTCAAGACAAGGCTTATAGCTTTTTCTTAAGCCTACTGTTGTGATCCTGGCTACCTCAGCACACTAATATTTTCTTTCCTTATAAGAAAATCACTTATCTTTGGACTATTCAGTGAGGATGTGTCCAAAATTAAGAGTTAAATCCAAATGCAGCTCTCTTAGGCAAAAAAGTAATTAAAATAGAGCAAACCATTTCAACCTTGTTCTTGTCTAATTGTGGGCTCTGCAAAGCAGTAGCAGTGTAGGTGATAGATCTTAGTTTCATGAGGCTAAAAGAATGTCAGAAGCTGTCCCTTTGGTGACTGAGTTCACAAAACTCCCGCACTCAATCTCATTTCTTCTCTTGAGATACCATAGCTTGTCACGTTACCTTACGTCAAAGCAGGATGCTGGTGGCTTCCCTTGCCAAACAATCCCTCCATTTTAGAGTTCTTCCTTTGTACAGTCAGAGATATTGAGTTTTATTAACATATTTAGACATTGTTTCATTCTTCAAATGGACCACAATAAACAAATATTATTTGATTTTCCAGTCTACAAAAGATTTGCCCAAGTTTATTGTACTTTGATATATAACCTTTGCTTTTTCTTCCCCAATTGTATGAACATTTCAAAGTGTACTGATCCATTTCAAAGAGCTCTTTTGAACCTGTGTACAGTTATTATATTTGTTATACTTTCAGAAGCCATCCTTTAGGTGTTTTTGTTGCCCATTTTTAGTATTCCAAGGAAATCTCCACTCACAGAGCTTTCCAAACTAGAAAAACTGTAGCTTCTTTACTGCATGCTTTTAGAACAGATAAAACATTCAGTGAACTATAACTCCTATGGGCTGAAGTTTCATACTTTTATATTATGTAATACCTTTTTTTTTTTATTAATGCTGTTTCCTTGTGGGGTCACAAGGGTGATGTCACTATATTGTTTGAACACCATTGTTCAGCTTTATAGAAAGGAGGTGTGTCCTCTTCAGCTGGTTTGAAGTTAAAACAAAACTTAGGCAGTTAGAAGATATTGAAAGAGAAAAACCTTGGGGGGTGGAAGAGAAAGAAAATAACATGGAAAGGTTGATTTGAACAGTTACAATGATATAGTTGTCTCTTTGCTTATTAAAACATGATTTTGAATGCAGCTTTTATGTACATCTTGTTATATTGATATTCTAAATAGCATTTATATCCTTAAGAGAATTACAAACAAACAAACACAAACAAAACATTTTGACATCTTATCAGATAGTTTAGAGAAAGGGGGGTGGAAAAAACAGAACAAAAAGCCCCCAAAACACGCCCCCCCAAAAAAGCCAAAATACACATAACCATTAATAAATATCATTTTGCTAACCAAGTGAATCTAAAACTTTTTTTTTGAGAATTACTGCCCTTGTTTCAAATATCAGAACAAATTTCCAGTCCACCCAGACAGAAATGTTCTGGTCTGGGATTCACAGATATTCATATGTATTTAAACTGTGACAACTTAAAACAAACTAAACAAACAAACACAAAACATATAACAAGACAACACAAACAGACAAGACAATTTTTATGTAATTTTTGCCATGGCTGTGATGTGGGAGATGCTGCTGGTGGTAATAAGGCCTTATGGTTTATCGGTCACCTTTGACTACACTGTGGTTTCTGCAAAACAAACACAAACAAACCTGCCAAGAAAAACTCCTTGCAGTGGCTGATTATTTATATTTACAAAGTACAATGCTGACATGTGAGGAGGCAGTGCACACTTCATTTTCCATTATTGGGGTACTTTTCTTTTATATTGAAAAAATGGAGCAGTTACATCCAGGAGGGTGGCCATCCTAAGTTAAGGATTTTTCTGGCCTTTTCCTGCCTCAACATTGGCGTGGGCACTGATCAGTCTGTCCGATGCTTGTGTGTGTGTGTGTGTGTGTGTGTGTGTGTGTGTGTGTGTGTGTGTGTGTGTGTATATTATGTATGTATGTATGTATTAAAAAAGAAAAACCAGGGGTTTTGCTACAATGCTATTGATCTATTGCTTGGAATGTGATACCACTCAACTTGAGCAAAAAAATAATCAAACAATATTATACCTCAATTAGATGCATGTATTTTTCATATCCCTTTTTAAAGATATCTGTTCACTGTTTGAAGGGTTGGAGTATTTTTGAAAAACAAGGGATGGGGTTGTTGATATCTTTGAAGAAGTAGGACAAGCAATGGACAATCCACAACACTAATAAAAAGCCCAGGCCTGAGGAATGACAGTTTATGCTCAAAGGCTTGTTTAATATCTCCTTCAACTAAACAGATGCTTCCACATCATTTTGACTTCATGGGAAAGGATACATGTACTGAAGATTTGTACCATGCATCTATGTGCATATATTTCATAAAGATACAGTGTGTTTTTGTTTGTAGGTTTTTTTTGGTGATGGTGGTAGTTGTTTTATAATTTCATAGTTGGTAAGGGCTGGAAGAGACTTTACAGATCATCGGGTCCAGCCTTCCTGCACTTCGGCAGAAAAGACTGTTGGGATCAGATGACCCCAGCAAGATGGATGTCAAGATGTTTTATGGAGACTACTCATATATTTAGTATAGGGTTCTGGATATTAAGATAACACTATTAAAATAACTTCAATAGTCACTTGTCTAAGATTTTCAGACACCATTAGATAACATGGATGGATAACTGCAACAGACAGATACACCCTAGTGATCATTACAGCAGAGGCCCAGCCTGCACTTCACTATAGTGTGTTGGTCAAATGATTCCATATAAATTAGGCCTGTGAGCGTCAGCAGCAATCCGATCCAACTTTGGATCTGGCTACTTTGGATGGCAGTGAACCGATCCGATCTGGAGCTCTGGACTGGGTTTCTGCTTCATTCCAGCTGAAGCAACTCCGAAGCTTCAGAGCCGCCTTGGAGATCTGGCCATAGGGTATAATGGGGAATCAATTAAATATTTATAACTTTGTTTTTTTTATCTGATTTAGCTGAAACTTGCAGGGATGGTAGCCTCTGTGGGGTGTCTGAAGCCTACTAAGTTTCAAGATGATCAGTGAACAGGTTTGGGGAGAACTGTACCCCAAATTCTTGAAAGCAAAAGTCATGTCATGTGTACATGTTACAAAACAAGGGAGATGAAATCTACAGTGGTGGTAGCCCCTGGTGAGGCCACAAAGCCCGACAAATTTCAAGAAGATAGGTGCAGGGGTTTGGATGAAACTGCACTTCGAGCTGCAGACAAGCAAAACCCATGACATGGGTGACGTTGTGTGTGTTAAGGTGCAGCATGGTGAAAGCTCCAGGGATGGAAGCCCCTGTTGAGGCCACGACACCTGCCAGCTGTCAAGGAGATGAGTACAGGGGCATTCTGGGGCCCTGCACCTCTGGCTGCTGACAAGAAAAACTCATGACATGGGTGCCTGTGCAACTGACTGTCTCTGTCTTGGGGCAGTTGATTGTCTGTATTGATTCTTTCCTCTCCTTAGTCCGTGGTTTTGCAGGTGTTAATTGATGGTAATTAACTGGCTACATTAGTTAGCAATGGTGTATTGAGCTGGTCTCTGAATGAATCATGATTGATTGGTAACTGATAACACAGTAGCTTAGCAACCAGGCCTGCAGTAGTGTCTCCCATGCCCCAAGACAGAGACAATCAGTTGCACAAGCACCCATGACATGAGTTTTGCGTGTCAGTAGCTAGGGGTACAGGGCCCCAGAAGCCAGAAGCCCTGCACCTATCTCCTTGACAGCTGGCAGACTTTGTGGCCTGAGCAGGGGCCACCACCCCTGCGATGTTCAGCTCGCTGCTCCTTAATACACACAGTGTCACCCATGTCAAAAGTTTTGCTTGTCCACAGCTTGAGGTGCAGTTTCCCCTGCACCGATCTTCTTGAAATTTGTCAGGCTTCATCGCCCCACCAGGGGCTACCATCCCTGCAGTTTTGACCCCTTTGTTGTAACACATACAAGTGACATGATTTTTGGTTTTAAGAATTTGGGGTAGTTTCCCCCAAGCCCCTGAATCTATCTTCTTGAAATTTTGCATGCTTTATGGCCTCATCAGAGGACACCATCCTTGTAGTTTCACCTCCCTGTGGTGAAAAGCCACACAGACGTGACATGAGTTTTGCTTTCAAAAATTTGGGGTGAAGCTTTCCCCAAGCCCCTGCACCAATCTTCTTGAAACATGGCAGGCATCATGCTCTCTGCATAGTCTACCATTCCTGCAAAAACAACAGAGTTATAGATATTGTATTCTTTCCCCATTGTACGCTATAGCTGGATCTCTGAGGTGGCTCTGAAGTTGCTCCAAAGTGCTTCAGAAGCTTTGAACCACTTCAGAAAGCCTAACGAAGCCAGTGCTTTGATCCAGGCATGCTGCTTCAGACAATGAAGCATCTGAAGCTTCTCTGGATCTGAAGCATGGCCCAAAGCCTTGCACAGCCCTAATAAATATCTACCAGGTGAGGGCAATGGTCCTCAACCTTTTTAGGTTTAAGGCACCCCTCAGAAAAAGTCAGTTCTGAGTTTTTCCTTGTTTCTTAATTACAGGAAAATAATAGAGGAATTCTTCTGTTGCAAAGAACTCAGAAAGACTGTAACAGGTCAGAATATTTTTGGTTTTACAGATTCTTATTTGAAACCATTGAGTTTATCTTATAAATCACATGTACATGTTTGCACATCTAACACTGCTAAAATTGCATAGTACCCTGTGGCACCCTTAAATAGGATTTTGTGGCACCATTCATGGGATTTTCTTTTTTTTTTAATAGTTAACCACATCTAGAAGAGGTACAAGTATACTATACATCCCAAGACATGTGGTGTGTTCTCATTGTTCATTTGGAACTCGCAGGAGTCTCAAAAGAAATTACACAGCATGTCTAGATAATGTGCCAGACTGACCTCAGCAATACTTGATTTAATGTAGAGTTGATTCTGATTCTATGACAACCCTTCCTTATTGCTCTAGAAAGTATTTATTTACACTAACATCTATTGATCTATCTACTGATTTCCACTTAAATCAATAGTTTTTCTGAATTTATTTACCAAATTGATTTTGCCATTTGGGATTGGATTTCTGGATTATTGTAACCTGCCCTTTACTAACCTTTTAAGATTATCAAAACAGTTTAACCTCTCCTTTGCTACCACAGCTAATTTCTGACCCAGTATATTCTTTTACCTTGCCTCAAGTCTACACACCGCACGGTAACACTGCAAAGGCCTACATTTTTACATGACATTGAGTGTATCATTCTTTCTAAGACTGCTGTATTGCAGCACAACTGCCTTCAAATGTAGAAATTGCCATAGTAACTAGTCATTTCTTATTGATTAGATGGATAAAAATTCTCATAATACACAATCACAGTAACATGCTGGCATATGGCTTCAGGCTACCCCTGTAGCAGTTCTTTACTTATGCATTCTCTCTTTTTGCTATATGTAAAAGATTTTTTTTAATGAATGATATTCCATGAATTAGACAAGGAAGCAGTCGTTTCATCTGTTTTAACCACAGTGCACCCTAATTTTAAGTTAAACTTGGAATGTAACACAAAGGAAAGCCTTTATTCTCTTACATCGGTTTGTTATTGGTTCTAAACAAATATTTCATACACACAATGAAATCCGCAAAGAAGATGTTTTTACTTATTGTGTGACAAGACCAACTATTCTGTATACTCTGCTTTTTAATTAATAAATAGATCACCCCTAGAAGAAGTTCCCTACCTTCCCAGATTCTCTAAGATGCGAAGATATTCATTCTGTTTTGGCATTTCTTTAATAATATAGAGTCCAATGCTCTTGTACATCCCAAAAATTCTGACTAACTTCTGTGGCAGTGCTCTGCATGCTGACTAAGAGCAGGATTAGATCTGTGGTGATTTATAGCCACTGACAGCTGTCTTGGTTCATGTACAACTGATGAGCCTTCCATTGTCTATTCTTTCTCACACAAAACTGAAAGATGCTCCAGCTAGCTTATTTTGAAAAACAAGACTTTTGTCAGAAAACTGAAATTGTCTTAAGCACATAGGCAGAATTCTGTATAAAATTAAGTATAACGCATCTCTATAATATGGAGCATTGGATTATTCAGAACAGCACAAAAATGACTTACCAGTACCATCAATTGGTCCTCTGCATCAGAAAGTCTGACTTGGAGCTATCTCACTGACTTCAACAGGGCCAAGATTTCACACCCATTTCTGTTGTTTTAGCAGTGTTCTGGAACAACTGAATTAGACTATTGGAAACTTGTTGAGTAGACTGAGGTTTTGTTCAGCTCATTTCAGTTCATGCTTGTTTCCCAAACTATCATGATTCCACATTAGCCCACCTTTCTTCATTCAGTGCTCTTTCACATTAAAAAGACATGCTTTGGAAGGTATCTTGTAGTGGGCATTATGCCATTCAGATACTCCTCATTTAATTCACAGCTCTACTCTGAAATTTTATTGATAATAAAACCTAGTCAGTAATGGAAAAGGAAGATCAGGTACGGGGACCCAGCATGCTGGAGAGAGTGGGACTGGTATTTTGGTTTGCCATCCTACCATCAAGAGAAATATTTTATCTATTCTTAGGAAAAGTATTTCTTTCACTGAAGTTACAAATAAATTAAGCAAGTATTTTGGGAAACTGGAGAGACCTAAACACTAAAGTGGAGGAAGTTCATTCTGCTTTTTTTATTTAAATAGGCCTGGTTTCTAGTGTTATACTTGAGAGGCTCTTATGGCAGATAGCAGTAAAGTTTGTACTGAAGGTAGCGGAAGCCATTCCAAGTACCTATAATCTACCTATCTGTGTACCAAGAGATGGGACAGGTGGGCCCAAATACTCTGTCTGCAATGAGGACAGGAAGAGAGCAAAGGCAGGAAAATAATAAAGGCAAAGGACTGTGAGTCTAAGTTAGTGGATAAAGTTCCTTAAACCAGATTCAGAGAGAGAAGACAGAGAGACTGAGCCAGAATAAGGAAGCACAGGGAGTAGTGGAATGGGGTTTAAAGGCAGATGTGAATATTCAATTTTTAGGGTTCCTATCAAGGATTCCTTCTGTCTGCAAGTTCCAATACAGGCTAAGTTGCTAGAAGTAGCAGCAAGTGAAGGATTGAATCTGGTAGGCTCCTCCTAAAAGGAATCTTTCTTGCTCAATATTATAATAACAAATTAATAGTACTTGAAAAGAGTACTTCTGTTGGGTTGTTTCAGTCATCAGTCCCTTATGAGATGTTTGTATTTCCTTTATCCCATTATTTCTTCAGAACACCACTATAATTTCCTGCTGTGAGCACTTTTTTTTACTGAACTTCACACATTACAAGTATACATGTTTTTCTTCTTACTAGACAGCACACCCTTTTTGGCCATGTTTGCTTGGACTGAATTATTGTTGAGAGGTTTTCTGCCTCTTGCAAAGGCATAAAAGGAATGGCAGGATTTAAATAAGGATGGATTTAAATAAAGTTCGCCAGTTCAAGGTAAGAGGCCACCTGTTTTCCCCTGAGCCAGATCTGAAGGAGGGACCTGATACAGTGTCTGCGGCTGTGCTGTTATTTTGCTGTTTGCAAAGTATTTAAAGATTCTTCCTAGTGAAAGATGTTCAACAAATGCTACATATTGTTAAAGTGATTGGACACAGAACATGCAAAATGCCGCAATATGACAGGGCCTGAATAAAAAAATCTCTTTCTAACCCACATCTTTTGTATATACTTTCTCCAGCAAAGTTTTTAAGGAAGGCAGAAATAAAAGCATCATTGATTCCTGTACTTTCAACTAAAGGTTGACTTAAAAGCATGCAGCAGTAGAGGTAAAATAGTTGTAAAAGACAGGTCATGAAGTATATTGGAACAGAAGGTGCTTTTATGGAAGATACTACAAAAAAAGCCAACTGTATTTTTTTTTCCAAGCAAACTATTTCCAAAGAGTTAAATTTCATGGAAGTTAGTTATTCCAGTGCTATTGCACATTCCTTAAGGAGGATGTAAGCATGTAAGAACTCTTTCCCACTCTGCTGTAAAAATCACTGTATAGAATCTATATTCATCCCAGTCTTGGCACATGGCTGTATAACAATAATAATAAAGTTTGGCCTGAAGTTTCTGTTTTGACTAGGCTTCACCTAGGGTTATTTCTACTGTAGGACTGCTTAGTTTATACCTGTGCTCTTTGCCTTGCAGCCTAAATCTGTCTTGCCTGAAGGCCATTTCCACTTCCCTTACAGCCATGGTGGAGTTTAATATGTCACTTGTTAAACAACACATCTGTAAGAATAAATTAGGAATATTCATTTAGTACCTCTTTGTGGAGTCAACACCACCACCTCCTAGCAGGCTGAGGTCACAGGAGATTATTATTGAGCTTGCCTCAGGTTTTACAAAATTGAATCATGGGCTTCTACCAAGAAATAATATACTGTTCAGGAAATTGACTTCTTCTGCACTCACTTTCTTAACAACCTTTGGTTTGTTGTAGGTAAGACACATTATTCTTTGCTCACAAGTGGAAAAACAAGTGTTATTTTTTATCCAGCTGCACAGTGCTGTCTATCACAGCACTTGAATACTGTAGGCGTAGGCATTGTCATACTGTAACTACCCCATCCAGTAGTTCCTGGTAGTGCCCAGCAGCAGCTAGCTCAGGAAGCTACAAGAAACCATGTAGTATGCACCTTTAAAGTAATCAAGGGAAATATATTTGCTTCCCTGTTGACAAGGGAAACAGATTTCTACCCCCTATCTCTGGCTTGTGCCATTGTCCATATGGTATAATGTAATTATAATTATTTACTTCCATAAATGCTTAGTGCTTACATTAATATCCTTCAGTCCCATCTTTCTCTTTTTATACCACCTAGCTCCCCTTCAAGGGGTGCCTCCAGATGAGCATTCATATGCCTCTTGCAGCATCTCAAAGGGGTTTGAGTGTGGAAACAAAAAAACGTTCCCCCTCAATTCAAAGTTAGACCCCTGGATATCCAGTGGTCAATGCCCCAGGACAAAAAGGAGGGGACCATGCCCTGAGACAACTGAAGGCTCAGTCCTCCACAGAGATGCTCTGGTAGTCAGCCAGAAAGGGACCATGGGGGAGGCCCCGCTCAGCCCCAGCTCTCTGCTCATTTCCCAACTCCCCATTCTTTCCCCCATCCCCTGTTCATTCCCCCCACCCCTATTCATTCCTCCAGCTCCCTGCTCACTCTCCCAGCCTCCCCCGCATTCACTGGCAGCAGCAGTCAGGGCCTCTTGGGGCTTCATGACACAGCCCCACAGAGGGCAGCGGGGGTTGGCCTCAGTTGCCTGGCACCCTGGCTGCCATATCTCGCAGGTGTGGCCCAGCTCAGCAGGGTGCCACACGCTGTCTCAGAGCTCAGCTGCTTGGGCTGAGTGGCACTGAGCCCTGGGTGACAGCTGCAGCACCCCCGAATTTCCAGACAGCGTGCAGTGCACTGCTGGGCTGGGCCATGCCAGCACAATGTGGCAGCAACAGCACAGGTGCCAGGTGGCTAGGGCCAAGCCCCGCTGCTCCCCGCTTCCCTATGCCATGTGGAGGGGCTGCATCATGAAGCTCTGAGTGGCCCTGACTGCTGCTGCTACTGCTGGTAAGCTGCAGGCAGTGTAAGAGGCTGGAGCTGGGTGGAGGAGTGATCAGGAGGCTAGAGTCGACTGGGGAATCCCTGAATTATCTCCAGCCTCCTGATCACTTCTCCACTTGTCTCTAGCATCCTGCTCATTCTCCTGCTTGCCTCTAGCCCCCAGAGGACTGGAGATAGAGCAGAAGAATGAGCAGGAGGCTGGAGATGAATTCCTGGGGATGAGTTGAAGATGTTCCCCTGCTTGTCTCCAGCCTCCTGCTCATTCTCCTGGTCATCTCCAGCCTCCCAAGGCTGGAGACATACACAGGAATGAGCAGGGGGCTGGAGACCAATGTGGGGGGCTGGATAAAATTTATCTGGAAGTGATTATAGATCTGGGAGGAGCCAGGCAGGGTTATTTTGCCCCAAGTGGCACAATTTGCTCCACAACAAAGTGCATGTCCAGGTGGATGTGCTGAAGCAAAAATCCCAGGCACAAATTTGTACAGCTTGAGGTAAAATAATCTGGTATTTCTTGTCTTTTCTGTCATAAATGATTTTTCACCTTGTTTTCCCTTAACATCTTTCAACTTCTATCAATGAAAGAACTCCTGCATCTTTTGGTATTGATTTCTCTAGTTCTCCATTGCTTTTATATCTGTTTTGACTCCAGTGATAAGCATGTAAAAGCTACTTTGAAATGTCTGAGGGTGTTACTCACTAGAGAGAGACAGAAAATGTTAGAAAATGCAAGACAAAGATAATGGTTTGGGTTATCAAATGTGGGGAAATGGCATAATGTACTGAAGCATCTGCCAAAGAAATGTAGGCATATAAACAGAGGGTGCATGACCATGAGCCTGGAAGCTGCTTTGACAGCATGTTGGAGCAGACTCGATTAATAGAGTCTGTTGGAACGTGCTAATTGCCATGTTCCAGCAGCCTCCTGCATCTCATGTGTCAGCATCCCCATGCTTAAAAATGGTGGCAGGGGCACTTGAACTAAAGTTCATTGAATGTGCTTCAGTTCAAGTGCCCTTACCACTGTTTTTAAGTGCTGGGATGCTGATACATGAGATGTAGAAGACAGATGGTATAAACAGTGTGAGTCCTGGCTTAGTCATAATATTGATTATTCACGCATAGGAAGGCTAAAGGTTAGAAGTCTCTGGCACATCTAAACCTCTGACCTTGATGATGTTAGGATAGTACTTAGGAAACTGAGACATGCACAGTTGCAACCTTGTTATATAGTAACAGAGCGGGAAAATTATGTTAATAAAATTATGTGGTAATAATTAATATGATTGGTCCAAGAAAGTGATGTTACTGATTGATTGGAATGAATGAGTTGTGATTGGAGCACTGCCATGATTGGCAGGTGGCATGAAGTGGTCACCATAAAATAGGTCTTGACTGTTGCCTCAGCACGTGCATGCATGTGTGCAGGGGGAGTGCATGCATCAAGAGGCTGTGTGAGTTGTGTATATGCAGATATATGTGACTCATGGTGTATGACTGGCTGTATGCCTGGGTGTCTGTATGCATCAGGCATTGTGGCTAATAGCCTAAAAGAGTTGTATGATGTTGAATTTGCTGCAATGTGGTAGAAGCAAGCAGTAGCCTAGTGTGAAAGGCTGGGGAATATTGGGAGTGAGGGTGTTGAGTGGTGTGTGGGGACAAGGACAAATCCACCAAGATGCATCTGAATTCTACCTGAGATACCTTCATTCCCCCATTTGATGGGTAATGTATCATCCTTCCTCTCAGAAGTCTCTGAGTACTTCACTCATGGAGGAAAGGATAGAAATCCTCTGTCTGACAGGGACCTGACAGTAGGCCCTGTAGCCCATTTGTCAGTGCTCTTGGCTGCCACCACTGGTCACAGGCCAGTATTGCTCTCTTTACATATTTGTATATAGTGTCATGTTCAGTGGTTGTTGATTAGTTCATGTTGTTATGATTGTTGATACCTTTGGCTTATAATACAGATTTGCTTATTAACCCTTACCTTGGTGTTTGCTTTCATTAACAGTAACAATGGGCCTCAGGGTAGAGCTATGCCACAGGCCAATACTTTGAGGGATTAACCCTTTCAGGTGCAATCAAATCACAGAACCCTGGCTCTGTAAATAAGCCTAATAAACCTCTGTCCACATAATTACCATAGCCCTTGTGCCAGGCCAGTCTTCACTGGAGCATGGTAATTACCATGTGGTGAGAACCGCTCTAATTAAACCAACACCCCTTCCCCTCCAGGCCCTGGAGCACATGTAAAAGTGCCCAAAATGACTAAGGCCTGACTGATGGGACTAGAAAGGAAACCCACAAAAAGGAGGTGGAGGTGGTAGAAAGCACTAACACAGTGATTTCTGACTTGAATGTGAACCTTCAGGTTGGGTCAGTTAGCTGGGCAAGCCAAGAATGTACTCAATCAGAGAAATTCCAACCAATTTGCACATGATATTGTATGTATTTGAGATCCATTTATCAAAAATGACCAAATATAATTGATCTGCTACTCAGAGAGTTCGAGGGACAGAGGGGTGTTTTTTAAACATAAAATTAAGAAATCAATGATATATTGATTACTTCATTGAACTGAGTAAGCATGTGTGAGGGCACAACATTCTGCATTTAATTTTGTGTGAGGGAAAATTACTGTGTCCCAGTCTATTACCTGCTATGTGACAACTCATAGCCAATTGCAGAAAAATAAATGGCAAATTTTACTAATTTTATCATCTGATAAAACTAATATTTACAAAAATGTTAAGGTAGATATGAGAGATGAATCATCTTTGCAATTATGTCATAATGTTAGATAAACTAGTTCTCTAATTTGGTTGGGGATGTGGTGAGCTCTTTTGGGGATAAGATATCTAACTAAGCAAAACCACATGGAACCAATTAATTCCATAACTAACCAACCAAACATTTTTTTCCCAGCATTATAGTGTTTCAGTGGTAATTATGTGCATAGTATTTAAGATGATCTAAAACCTTTATACTGTCCTATAACTGTTCTGCAGACATACATAAAGAGTTGTTTCCACTATAAACTTACATAACATAATAAAGTGAAATATAAGTTGGTTCTGTCATGCTTTGCCAGGTATAAATGTGTGTAATCTTGTATTTATAGATTGAAAACCATATGTAGTATGTACATTAGACACTTATGTAGATGTCTTGCTTCCAAGATCATTGAAGGAAAAATTCTTTTCTCAGTTATCCTGGTGTGACATCGTCCCAAATTCAGTGTTGTCCAAGAACATTTTCAGAAAATCAATCAATTGCTTATAGAATATAGATTTTGGTGAAGTTAAGAAACTAAGTTAAATAATAGTTAGGCCAAGTCACTAGATAAGAGAGACAAGAATGCC
>JAGPOW010002673.1:541140-568900 GCA_030014935.1 Caiman crocodilus | reverse complement strand
TCCAAAAGGTTTTTTATAAAGTAACTTTTACCACAGTTGCTAGGGCCTGCCAAAATCACAGAAAAGGGGTGCTTCTAACGCATATCCATCTTTAAAAACTATAGGGGAGGCTGTTAAAGTTTTCTGTGAGGATCCTTTTGTCATAAATGACTTTCTGCATTTTTCTCAAGGTTTTTGTTTCTATCGTCCACTTGTTTTTGTTCCTGATGATAGAGCGTTGTTGTATCACAATTGTTTTAGGGATGTCCCCAGTGGGGTTTGCCCCATAATTTAGAACAAGATCTCTCAAGGTTTCAAATATGATGTTTTCACTGTTGGCCACATTCAGGGTAATCCCTTTCACCTTCAAGTAAACCTTTCCCTCGGGCAACTTGTTTTTCAGACCAGCAAACACAAACTCTGTGATGTGTTCATCTGGTGGGATTTTGCTGGTGAGCTCACCTAAATAATCACCTAGTGGGGGGTTCCAATCTCCCCTGCGGCTCACAAATATCACAGAATCTGTGTCGTGGTACAGACACTGGTCTTGCAAGCTGTCTAATAGCTCATACAGCTCTAAGTGTGTATAAGCGGTGGTGAAATAGGCTATAAAGATGTTTGTATTATTAGAGACCATGTAATGCTCTTTGGCATGTTTCCAAGACACGCAGGCTGCCTCCTCATTAATAAAGTCACAAGACTAAATTTCACAGCTGGGAGAAAAGAGGTAGCCAAACAGTTCTTTCGGGGTCTCTAACGATGCTGGTGTTGGGCAAGTTGGTTCTCTGACTGAATTTACCCCACAAAGAATTTAGAAACAATTTTGCTATTCGGCACTTTGCAGGGTTGGGTTTGATACGCTTTGAGTGTAAGGTCATGCCTTCTTTTTGCAAGAAATTGGCCACATATCTCTCTTGTTTTTCTTGCTCAGTACACCAAGCGGGGTATCCTCAGGCTTTCTGCTTCTGTCAGAGGTGCATTTTTATGTACCATGAAAAAAAGGTGCTAGGCCTTTTGGCAAAATGCCAGACTTCATAGATTTGAGCTACTCAGTACCCCTTCATTATAGCTTTATTCATATCTGGTGTGCACCACGTGCCCAGGAGGGGCCTCTCTTCATCAGTATGGTTGCACTTATGCTTTCTTGTTTCTGCAGAGAGGCAGCAACATAAGTTTCCTGTTCACCCTGGTGGGTAGCACAAGGAAAAAAAAAAAGTTTTCTTGGTGTGTATAGTTTCACTTTGACTATTCCAAAATAGCTTGACAGGGGTTGGAAATAGTCATGAATGATTTCAGGCTGTCCGGTTGGGTGTTCCTTCATTTTGTTTATAAAGGGGTAAAGACTGGTAAAATCATAATAGTGTATTTGTTTGCTGGGTTTAGTTTGGTAATATAGACAGATGGCATTAGTTCTCCCCCCAAAAACAGCATCTCTAGGCACCAATGGAGAAGGCAGCAGGGTTTTGTTTAAAAAAATCTACCATCTGTTTCTATCAGAGCCTTCCACTCATCTTTGCCATCTTTGCAGCCTATAGAGGCTGCTTCTGGTTTGTCTTTGCTGTTATTGGCGCATTCTCCATCGCTGCTGACACACCCCTCCTCAGGAGCCTCCACTGGCTCCTTGTCCACAGCTCCACTCTTCCTGGGAGATTCCTGGCATGTGTCACTTGTCCACATGCTCCTCCAGTCCATTCTCTCTCCCTTCCTTCTGTCATCCACCATTTTTATTCTTACCAGCCAGTGATTACTGGTGATGTCACCGGCCGGTCTCAGCTGACGAGCTGCATGGGTTTCTCTTCCTTCTCCCACCATGCCGCGGCTCCTGCTGCAGGTAAGTGTTTTTTTCTTATTTTACTTTTCCCATTTGTCCCCTCTCGCTCTTACTTACTCTGTTTCCCATAACTTTCTTTTCTTATTTGGGGTCCTTCCTCCCATTCTCTCCTGGAACATCATCTTTGCCTGAGCCCAAACTATGCTGAAAACTTGAGCAGGACACAGAGGTGCCCTAATTGTAAGCTGTTCTGTCATTCCAAAGAGTGCTTAGAAAGGCATGTGGCCCTGGTCTCTGAAAATTGGATTGAATGTCTGACTAAAACTCTGTGTGATGAGTGTAAATCTTACATGGACAAAAAGCATGAGTGCAAAGGGCAGCAGTGGAAACAGTGTTATGGGAAAATAGCTAAAGACAGGGGGAAAAAAAAACTGTAAGCCACAAGCAAAAACCCCCAAAAGGCTTGTAAAGCTAAGCCCAAAAAGCCAGAAAGCACTTGGGATTTTAAGGGTGAAGAGTGTCTGTCTGATTTTATTAAGGTCTTTATAGATAAAAAGTTCAAGGACTACACCTCTATAGCTCACAATGCGAAAGGCTATGATGGTTACTTCATTACCAGCCAGTTATTAAAGGAAAAAATTGGCATTAAACTAATCACTCAAGGTGGTAAACTCATGTGCATTGAAGTGACCAAGCTAGGCATCCGTTTTATAGATTCTTTAAACTGTTTGCCAATGAAACTTAGCAGACTTCCACAGGCAATGGAGTTTGAAGGATGAAACGTTATTTTCCACATTTTTTTAACATGGCAGAAAACCAAAATTATGTGGGTCCTCTCCCAAAGCATTGAAAATATGATGTCTGGTGAGAAAGGACAGTTTTTAGAATGGTATCAGAATAACCGCGACAAAACCTTTGGCATGCAGAAGAAGCTGGCCTATTATTGCCAGCAGGATGTAAAAATTTTGAAAGAGGCCTGCTGCCTCTACAGGGATGAGATTATGAAAATGACATGGCAGGTAAACCAAGTGAAAGTAGATGGTGAACTCCAAAATGTAGTATGCTGCATAGATCCTTTCCAATACATCACGCTGGCCTCCGTCTGCATTGCCATGTACAGGTTTATGTTTTTGGCATTGCAGACCATAGCACTTCTCCCCACAGACAACTATCACAGATAGAAAAAGAGGTTTTCAACACTATCTATCCAGAGGCTAATGTACATTTCAGAGAATGAAAATATTCAAATTTGACATGCCTTTACAGGGTGGGGAATTTCAAATAGGTCCCTATTTTTTAGACGGCTTATGTCAACATTGATGGGGAACCTATGGCATTTGAATTTAACAGATTTTTTTTTCCATGGTTGCATCACTTGCTACAATGATAAAGACATTGACAGGGACCACCTTTGGGTTTCTGAAGTATCAGGAATTACACAAGACCAATTATCCCAAGAGAGAGAGAGGTTTACCAGTAGGACTAGTTGGGAGTTTTCTTTTGTGGTTTTGTCTTTTATGTTTCCCCGTGTGAAGGGGTTGAGAGAGAGAGAGAATGGACTTAGGCAAACTGAGTGCTTGGGGCAGGGACCATAGGGCTCTACATTGTGATTTAATCTATGGGACAAGGGTAAGTGTTAACGAAGCCCAGGTTCTACGGTCAGGACTTCCAAGTGTAAAAAAGCCTAGATGGGAAACAACTGAAAGGCCCTCAGTTACAACAGGAGGAGAGGGACTTGGCCAAGAAAACAGACCCAACCAGAAAGGTGGCATAGGGACGAGGTGTAGGGGTGGTGGAGCCCCGTAAGTGACTGTTGGGCAGACTGTGTGTCACAGAAAGACCCCAAGGAGTCAGCACACCACTTGGAACATTCAAAGTCATGGCAGGCAAGATAGGGGCAAATTACTTTAGAAGTGAACAACTACTTGGCCAGTTATGGGAGTCCACAAGGCGAACACTCCCCATCACGTGAAGCAAGGTGGCATGTGACTGGGTGTTTGAGGTCCAATGATGACAGATGACATCGGAACCTGCATGTGGGGCTATAGCTGTACAATGTCTGACAGAGACTGTAATAATTTCTCATGCTAAACACCTTTTTCACATCCAAAATACCATAATAATGTTCACCATGCAGCTGAAGAAAACAGGTGTTGGGGTGTCTGGGTGTGTCTTGTGTTTTAAATAAACTCCACCCAAGTTTTTCCTTGTGCATCACTATGTGAATGTTAACCTGTTCAAAGTCTTCAAACAAAGGTACTTGATAGAGCATAACCTTTTGATAGATAGACATGCCTACATTCCTACGCAGTTCTTTGGCACCATTTAGCAGTTCGACATCTCTGGCCCCTCTACATTTTGTAACAGCCAATAGACTGCCTGCAAAGCACAGGTAAGTATCATAGGTATTCAAGTCAATTAAATATTTCCTCTTTTTAGCAATGATCTGGAATAGGGGATAGAGCTTATAACTCTATGGCTCCCATGTCCCCACCCTCTCACAATGACCACAACCAGCTAAAATGTTGAATTGAGCAATATTTCTCCCTGGCTTTGTAACAGATTGCTGAACCACTCTAAAAACAGCTCTGGGGTCGTCTTATTTAAATTAATAACTCAAGAGTACAAACAGGTTGCCATGCTATCTGCCTGAATACGTAACTGGGCATAGTCGTTGCCTGTGAACCTCTGGTGGAGTTCTACTACAATTTCTTCTACCCCTTGGCTTATGGCTTTGTATGCCACGTGTAATGGCACATTATCCAGATTCACAAAATGGAACTCCTCAGTGTACCTCATGCCTGGCTACAGGCCACCTTGTCTTCTCACCCACACGATATATACATCTGGTAAAACATCTTCTGCTGACTCAGGAGACCAGGAAGTGCTTGAGGGTCCTCTAAACTGCCTTCTAAACCAGATTTGTTATCCCAGCTCTCTGACCCTTCAGGTGTTGGTCGTGAGGGAGGCCTGGGAGGCCTGGGAACATTTGAGGGACCCTCTAAAGGGCCTAAATCATAGTCACCATCTCCCCTCTCTGGCTCTGAGGGTTCTGGTGAAAGGTCGGGTCTGGGAGGCCGGGGTACATTTGAGGCACGCTCTAAAGGCTTTCTAAATCATATTCTTCATCCCCTCTCTCAGGATCCATGGGTTCTGGTGAAGGATCAGGCCTAGGAGGAGGGGAAGCATTTGAGTGGCCTTCTAAAATGCCAGTACTAAGGGATCTCTTATTTTTTGTCAACCATTGTTTAGCCTTCCCTACACTTCTCTTGAACTAGGCCCTTACTTTTTTCCCTGTGAGCCACTTGCTCGTTGGCCACCCACTCTTACATACTTACCATGACTCCACCTCTTATGATACAAGCCGTAGCTGCTGTCCATATTACACAGACTACCACCCCTCTGAATAAAATTTACCCATTTGCTCTGGTAGTAATCATCTTTCAAAGTGCTCTGCACACTCTTTCTGAAATGTATATGCCTGTCAACACCACTCCAAACCCCCCTCTTTTTCACAATAATCATGATCTTTCAAAAAAGGAGAAAGACTCTCCTCTTTCTATAAATTGTGTGATCAATCAGTCCTGGTTTTCTTATTCACAAGATCCAGATCACCTGTTTTGGGGGTGTGAATCCGTCTCTTTTTACATATGGTTTTCTCAGAGGTATGTGGCTTGTTTTCCTCTGAGACACCATACCCTTCTGTTCTGTCCCAGTGGTCTTCTGATCCTTGGGTTTTATAATCCGCAGGCTGAGCATTTCTGGGTTTTTTTGCTTGTGTTTTCAGAGGTCTCTGTCCAGGCCCCTACTCTTCTCTGGGAGTAGTACGTGTCATCACAAAGGAAATATAAAATTTACACCTCAGCATTGAGAATTCACTTTCCTCACACACACTACAAATTTAAAATTTGCTTAATCCCTACACACAGCTTCTCCTCCCACAAGAAACACATACAATTTCAAAAGCTGATTTCAGAAAAATTACCTTTTACTACTGGATAAAAACATGACTGTTCTGCTTTTCTATTTTAGAAGAAGAGGTTCTATTTGAAAATAAACAGTTACAAACAGTTTTTATAACTTAATGTGATTATATTAAGACAGTGACAAATAACCCACCATTTAAAAATAATTTTTATTTTGTTGTGGTAAAATTGCATGTAGCTTCCCCACTTGATAAGCTCTCTGTAATACAAATGAAATGATACAATAAGTAAGTTCTCTGTATTAAAATATTAAATAATACATTAAGTATTAGTGTATGTACAAAGTAAAATATAACTGTTTTAAAATAGACAACTCCACCCCTTTAGTCTTAAAATAAGTGAAGATCTGGACACACAGGTCAGCTTTTTTTTTGTTTTTGTTTTAATCTGATTTATCTTTACGACACACACCTGCTACCCCATACCATACATAATCGGTGAGAATATTTTTATTTTAAATTCAGTCTTTATTTCCAACAAAAACTTTTATAATATTTAATTATTTATTTTATTAAACCTTCTTATAAAAAAATGCTTTTTTATCATTTCCTGTGATCATTAAGCCTTGTTGGCCTTATCTTTACAGCAGGCATTTTGGTAAGAGATAACTCCTTTAGTCTTAACATATGAAGAGCTCTGAACACAATGGTCATAGTTTGTTTGTTTTTTTGTGTGGTCTGGTTTGTCTTTATAACACACACACCCCACCACCCCCATACCAAACAAAAGCTGTAAGAATATATATTTTTAATTTCAGTCTTTATTTCCATCAAAAACTTTTACAATATTTACTAGTTTATTTTGTTATCCCTTCTCCTAAGAAGGGTTTTTTTTATCATTTCTAGTGACCATTAAGTCTCAGTGGTTTTATCTTTATAAAAAATCCTATATGTATGTGAGTTGAGATCCAAGACACTAAACCAAATGCATGTAGAAAACTGTTGATGTGCTTTACAACCTCATATCCCCCAACCTACCACCAAGATCAGCAAAAGATATAAACCCCTTCATTTTAAACTGTTTTTGCTAAGCCCTTTTCTTAAGCAGGGTTTTATAATCTCTAATACCAATTAAGCATTCAATATGGGGTATGAGTGTTTTATCTTCCTCAGTGATCAAATCATGAAGGGCAGCATTACGATCTCCTGCAGAATACACAGTGTTTAGAAGCTCTCTAACCTGAATTAAATGTTTCCCAATAATTCTGAGAATATTCCTGGCAAACCCAATGACTATAACAGCATTGAAAATGCTATTAAGACATATTTCCTGGCAAAGTTAATGAATTATTTGATTTATATCTTCATCTAACCAATTAACACATTTATGGGCTTCTTCACCCCCTAGGTCAAATGTGTACCCCCAGCATAAGTCAAAAAGTCTCTTCCTCAAGCAGTATTTCATTATGCCATAAAAGGAAACATGAACAAGAGACTTCATGAATACTTTACGTTCATGACTTGTAACACCATCTGTTAATTCAATGCTTAATTTTCTTCTGAACTCTTCAGCCTCATCTGGTCTTTGTTCTCTGCAGAAGCATATGCTTCCTTCTGGTGTACTTGTGAGTAGGTTTTCTGGAGTCATTAAAAAGGCTTCATCTAACTGCAAAAGAGTTCAAATAAAAGAGTTAGCTGCTGTTTAATCAGTCCTTAGCTACTTCCAAACTCACAGGTGTCATGAAGTGAACCCACACCACTATCCTTAAAATCCAAGTGCCCCCACAACCATTCTCCAAGTCTTTTACTGATCTGTCCTCCGCAATGACCTCTACTTCACGTGCAGGCTCTGGCACCATCTTCCAAATTCTCAACGTCTGCTTCGGGGCCTGGGCCTCCTCCATTTGCCTGTTTATTGGGTTTCCCAAATAGGGTCAAGCATCTCAAAGAGTCTTTGGACTAGGAGCCTGGCCTCCTCCTCCAAACTATTTCTACAGTAACGCTTTCTATGAGGCCATCTTGGGGTTGTAGTGAGTGGGCCTACAGGTGTTGTGAAAGAATACATATCTGTCCCCGCTTGCCATAGCATGGTCTCAGATAAACAGAGGGGTCATTTGGGAAAGCAGATAGACCTGGTGGGGCTTGCAGCCTAAATCCCTCCCCCTCTACCTGTTCCAATTGGTTCAGCATCATTCTTGGGAGGTCTGAAGCCTCTGACATCCCAGCCAATTGGTTGGAGGTGGTGGGGTGGGCTGTTAGAGGGGTCACACCACCACCCTGCCACCCCATAGGCCATTCCTGTGCTCTGATGGGGGCTAGAGAAGTCTGGGACCTGATAGATCATAACTGTGTTCACTGTAGAACCATGTTATCTAGGGAGGTTCTTGCAGCATTAGGGGTTGGGCTTTGGGGGTCTGCATGGGCTGTCCTTCTGATGTCATGGACCATGTGGTGGTGGTGTCACACATCATGTGACTAGGGGTGGAGTTGCTGATGTCATGCACCACGTGATTGGGGTCAGGGGGCAAGGCTGGTGACACCATGCACCATACAAGGGAAAGGGGTTGGGCTAAGGGGGCTGGACTTCCAGTCCTACCCACCTGTCACATTTGCACTGAAGAGTGGTGAGCCTATATACTACTGCTGCTTGTTGATTAAAATTAATTTACCCTTTTGGTAGGGTAATAGTTCATCTTGACAGATTTAATATGCTAGGCTAAATATCTTAGATAATGAGAAGAATATGATGTGGAAAGGATTGTTGTTTTGCATTCAGGGTCTCTAATTTGAAGTGTATCCCGATCCTCTGTCAAGGTCTACTCTTATCACTATTTAAACTAACTGATTTAGTGGTGCTTTGTTAAGGGGGCATATTGTTTTTAAGATTATTTTCGAATTTTGCCATAACCATGCTGTGTTCCTAACAATGTTAGAAGTTTTTAAAGATTTTCTAAAAGTCCTTTAAATATCAGGATTATTTTCTCTAAATCTCTCAGGGTCTTCAAAATAAAAAGATTTCATTTCAGCCAATTTAGAATGACCTAAATACATTTAAAAATAAGAGAGATAATGATCAAGTTGGCAACTTCAGCGACAGTCAGAAACTATGGAGAGGAGAGTGGTAAAAGAACCTATGTGGAGTGGAACAGAATTCACTGCTATTGATTTGGATTTACTTTAGGCTAGATTTACTTTGGATTGAGTGAGATCAGAATCTGGGCTAAGTAATTAACGTACCATTGGTGGAAAGGGTGATGTGGTGATGTAATCAATGGGAACATTAATTAAATCAGCATGTGGTGTTGTAATTAATGGGAACATGTAACAGTCAGGTCTCATATAATAAGTTGGCAGCTATGCCTGAGGTAACTGCCTTTTATTTGCAAAAAAACACTTGGAATCTTTTAAGTAATCACATATTTTTTTCCATTTCCACATGGCTCCAGAAAGTACAATACACTACAAATACAAATAGAAACAAGGTAAAATCAGTATGTTCAAGTCACAATTTTTCTAGAAGTTTAAGGGTTACAAACTCCTGAGCAAATGTAAAAACAAAAAGGAATACATTTCAGTTGCTGAAAGAAAGGAAGTAAGAATTCTAAGGAAGATTAATACCAAATAACATATAAAGCAACTAAAATAAATAACTGTAAATAGAAGAGGAAACATTGTAATGTAATTCTGCTGACTCAGGGGAGAGTAGTTCCTTAGGGTGAATTTGCTAACCATTTCCCGTCTCAGAAGCTTCTTTTCCAGATCTGAAAGGCAGTAAATATGGCTCCAGCTGTTCTTGAGATATGTCACAGAGACTGGTATATTTTGAAGAAAATACTTTCTCTCTCTTCCATGCTGCAAAAATCGGAGACTTGTACTACAGTGTAATTCTCTGCTCCCAGCTCGCTGATTTAAATTATGAATCAATTGATTCATAAAGGCTGCTGGAAACATAACTCATCTGTATAGTAAAAACATTTGAGAGGGTAGGTATAATGTTCCTGCAAAAAAAAAATCTTCCATGACTAAATGGAGACAAACTAGTAGAGTTTTTAGTCTGCTTCTCCATAGCTCCTTACTGAACTATTTGTGACTCCAGGTGACCAGTCTGCTGTCCTCTAGGATGTGTTGTGTCTACACTTGATGTTTCACAGGGGATAGACTTCTCATTCTTAAGCATCTTGTTAATTTATCTGCTTGTCTTACCATGAGGAAGACACATGTTTAGCCTATACCAAAGCTAGTATAAGAGGTGAACCTATAAGCCAAGTAAATTCAACAGTGCTGGGATCCAGCCAGAGGCCAGTCTCTGTGACTGGTTCTGCCCCCAGTGAAGATAATGCAAGTTTTCCTGATGTGAGAAAGAAGGGAGACTGAAGATCAGAGATTAATATTGCTATCAAATCCTTCTGATGATGGATAAAGAGACCACTTACTAAGCCAACAGCTTCTGTTGCACTTTGTCACTAAGATCAACCTTTAAGTAGATTGTGGGGTAAAAACAATTCATGCAGCCTTTTTGTTGTGAATCTGTGAGAATATTATAGTAAGATTATCACATTGCAGATTAATGAACAAATGCATTTAACACTGTTTTACATGGTAATTAATAGATTGATGAAGTGGAGAAAATTAAAAATAAAATGTGAATAGCCCAGCATTAAGTCCAAAAGGAAAACTGCCGCAGCCTCAAAACCTGATTCTAAATTTACCACAGCATGGAGTTTTAGAGAGAACAGCTGGTTAGCAGCCATGTTGTAGTGTTTTACGTTTAGATCTGAATTAAAGACCCAAACTAAGTTGTCTCCTAGTATCCATATGGCCACATCACAAAATCACTGCAAATAATGACTGGCACATTTTATTTAAAAAAAAAGTCCAAAATTAAAAGAGCAGGAAATGGTAAGAATTATTACTATGACTTTTAAAACCTGTAACTCC
This sequence comes from Caiman crocodilus, assembly GCA_030014935.1. NCBI lineage: Eukaryota > Metazoa > Chordata > Crocodylia > Alligatoridae > Caiman > Caiman crocodilus. Next base: position 558,287 of record JAGPOW010002673.1, on the reverse strand, counting down.
TGTATTTGAATGCCAGACAGCCTTTGGACTAGGTAAAAGATAATTTAGGTGCTTTATAAAGTGAAAAATGAAAGCCAGAGTCTTCCACCACATTCAGTGTGACTACATGCTTGAGTAAAGGCAAAAAATAGTGAAAAAGAGCAATTTAAAACATTGGTTTAATTTCAAACACTGTGAAATAGAATTTTTTCAAGCTTTTTTTTTCTTGATTGTCACTTTTTGGCTAGTCTAGTTGTAACTGAAAGACAAATTCCTTTGCAGAGGATGCCTACGTGACAGAAATACAGAAACAACCTTCATTTAGAGAACTACAGGGCTAAATTTAAAAATCTCCAGATTTGGAATCAAAGAAGCATTAGGAACACTCATTTTGAGAAAGGGTTCTCCTGGTCTTGACAGTTACTCTGTAGAGTTGCATAGTTTTCATGGAACCCATTGAAGTATGAGGTAACTTTAAATAAATTGTTTTTGCATTCCCTGAATGTACAACATGTAAATGTCATAGTGACCACAAAAATGCATTATCTCTGTTCACATGAACTTTTATGCATTGTTAAATAACTTTTGTGATAGGCAAATATATCATTCACCATTCTGTATTTACAGATTGACAATACAGGCAAAGTTAAACATTTTTCAGTTTCAGGTAATTCTGTTGGTCTTTGTCCTTAGACAATAAATACACTTGAGTACATTAGCACAATGCCACCAAAGATGATAACAAGTTTGTTAATGTATCAAATGCAGCTTCATTTCTTTTATTTCTACAAACTACTGCTGCCTATTTCCATTGGATAAATGATATAGATATGGTGGCAACTCACCAAAATCCAATGAAAAAGTTAATGCTTTGGCAATATTGCTTCAACATCTTTCCTTGTTTTTCAGAGCCAAAAATCCATCTTATGGTGGAAGGGAGATGAGTCAGAATCATAAGGACTGAGGACTACTTGAGAACATAAACAGGCCAAGCCCTTTCAAAGAATCCAAAGGAAACATCATTTATTGAAGTGAATTATGGATGAATTCACTGACAATCTTTTGGTATAGAAGAATCATCCAGAGCAATAGCAGTGTGCTCTCCCATATCAGTAGCACCGTCACTGGGTGGGGGACCAGTGTCTTTAAGCTCACCTGGGCAACAGCTGACTCCTCCTTTCCAGGTGTTTGACTGATCCTGGAGGGAAGTATGGAAGTCTAACAATAACACTGTTAAACGGTACAGTTGTAATATCAAGATTAAGATATTCTTAGCTGTGAAAAACACCAGCATCTGATTGATTACTCCGTAATAGCTCATCAATATCAAACGTACAACAAAGAAGGGACCATCTTGTATGAAAACACTTATTCCAATGTTCCACAGGTCTGCACTGTGCTTGCAGAGCAACAAATTGGGGATTCTCATAGGTGACTTAGATGTTTTGCAGCCAATATGTTGTACTGTAAATAAAGACATTCTGTGTTAATATAATGATCTAAATCCAATGAGCAGATCAAAGGTAGAGTGGATGATTAATGTACTAAACTTTCAAATCTGGAGAAATGGATTTAAGAGAGTGCATCCAAGTCCCTGGTTTGATTCAACAAAACACTTTCTTAAGGACACATTCATCAAAATTAAGTATATGCTTAAGGAGTTGATGAATTGGGCCCAAGAACAGGTTTTTATCTCATGCCAGTTTTTTTTTCTACATCATAAAACCACCATAGAATCTACTATTCATAGAATTAAAGGCTACAATGGATCATTAGATTGTGTGGTTAGACCTCCTATACAATAGATATCTAGAAGCATCTCCCAGTGCCTGCACCTGATAACTCATATTTAATCTTGATCTGAAGACATTAAGGAATTCACCACGTTTGGGAATATGCTTCTATGGTTACTGGACCTTCATTGTTAAAAGTCTGCAAGCAGGTATTAGAGGTCATGTTTGATATATAGATTTCATAGACATTAGGGTTGAAAGGGACCTTGGAAGATCATCAAGTCCAGCCCCTGCCCCAGGGGCAGAAAGTCAGCAAGGGTCATAGGATCCCAGCAAGATAAATATCCAAATGTCTCTTGAAGGCATTCAAAGTAGGTGCTTGAATCATCTCCAGTGGCAATCTATTCCAGACCTCAGGGGCTCAGACGGTAAAGAAGTTCTGCCTTACATCCAGCCTGAAACAGTCATGGAGGAGTTTGTGACTGGCACTGATGGGGTCCTACAGGAGGGCCGTGGCCTCCTGAAGGCCCTCCACTTGCGCCAAGTCCAGCCCAAGGCACCCTCAATTCTTGCCTGCCATGTCTTCAATCATAATATGATGGGATGATGGGAGGCTGCCTTTATACCGCCTTGGGCGTGGCATATAGGAACCTTTGTCCCCGAGATCCCCCTGACCCACCGGGATGTTTCCCCGTACAATGGGTGCACTCCAGGCACCCTGACCTTAGGGCCAAACGTGGCTCCTACCAGCCCCTGCTACCATGTCCCAAGCCTCTCTGATGTTGTAGACATTGGTTGGTCAAATATATCGCCCCTTGCGGGTCTAATTCTCACCGTGATGTCTACCCCGCCCCACATGCAACCCACTGGTTGCATCTTCCCGAGCCTCCGACTGTCCAGCCAACCACGCTGCTTCCCTCTGTCCTCCGGGCCCCAACCGCGCTACTATCCCCGTCTCCGGCAGACAACCGCAGCGCCTTGCCCTTACTTAGAGGCCTACTGCCGTGCTAGCCTCTCGGAGGACTTGGCACGCCTGTCCTGGGCTTCTCAATTTTTCCCCTGCTCGGGGACTTCCTATGCCCACTCTGGGCTCTCTAATAATGGCACCCTCTCTCGGGCTTCTCCCAAATGCGGTGCCCTCTTGGGTTCCTCAGTAGCACCCCTCTCAGGCCTGGAGTCTCTGCACCCTGCAGGTTATGCCCTTCACAGGCACTAGCCACGCCCCCACTGGCACCAGGATCCCCACACTACAGTGGGTCTCCTATGAGTATATTGCACCCACTCTGGCACTTTAGAGAACACTGCACCCCACAGGCACCAGGATCCCCACACTACTGCACGTCTCCCCTGAGGCCTCCTCCAACCCCTACAGCCTCACCCAAACCACTGGTGTAATATAATCAACACAACACAACACAACATAAGCCTACCGGCAGTAACTAAATGCAAGGCAACTAGCCATAACAGCATAAGCCCCCTGGCTATGACTGAGTAACATCACTCCAGCCTCTGGAGCTCTCACAAGCTACTCACATTTTCTGTCTCTCAGAGCTCCTGCACCACCAGCAGCTGGCAGAGATTTGCCAGCCTGGCTCTGGCTCTGGACTTTATAAGAGCCAGGCCTGGCCCCTTAGGATCAGCTGCCTCCACTCAGTTGCCCTGGCAATTCACAGCTGTGCTCATTATCTCCACTGAGGTTTAACCCCAGAGGCTTTTCCCTTTTCTGGGAGCAAGGCAGGCAGCCCCAGTGCCCTGTCGTGATCTATACAAGTGGCGGGCACCTACAGGGCCCTGCCACACACCTCCCTTTCCTCGGGGAAGTGGTGGGCGCTCCCCGCGTCCAGCCGCACCGCCCCCTCCATGGAGGCTCTCCTCAACGCTCTTAAGGCCAAACTCCTCTCTAGGAGCGGGGCAGTGAGGTGTTCTGTGACAGTGACCATTTGACCTTGTCATCCTTTGGGGCACTCTGGCAAACAAACCTTCCTCCAATCCTGGTGAGCACCCCTTATAAACTTACAGGCAGCCATCAGATCACCCCTGAGCGTGTGATTTTCCAGGCTGAAGAATCCCATAGCTCTCAGCCTCTCATCATAAGGTTTTCCTGTGTGTGACTCTCCTCTGGACTCTCTCAAGCTTCTCCACATCCTATTTGAATTGTGGAGCCCAAAACTGGATACAATACTCAAACTGTGGCCTCACCAAGGCTGAGTACATTGTAAGAATGATGTCCTGAGATTTGCTTGAGAAGCATCTATGGATGCAAGCCAGCGTTTTGCTCATTTTACTAGCTGCAGCATCACATTGATGGCTCATCTTCATCTTGTGGTCAATCATGACTTCCCCCCAGCTTCCCTTTGATCATTAGGTCACTGGTTAGGTCATCTCCCATTGCCACTACCACGTCAAGCAGTGCTTTACCTCTTGTTGGTCTGTAGACTTCTTGAGTCACACATATGAGAAAGCTTTGTGGCCATTCAGATTTCACTGGGCACTCTTCCCATGAGATGTCTGGGTAGTTGAAGTCTCCCATGACAACCATGCACCAGAAGCATGCAGCCTCAGCCAATTCCCTTGTGAACTCCTGGTCAAACTCTTGATCCTGGGTAGGAGGTCTGTAGTAGACTTTCGCCATTGTGTCCCCTGTTGCCATGTTCCCCATGGATTTTATCCCAGAGGGTCTTCAGTCATCCATCCTGGGTGCCTATGTTGGTTTGCAGGGTCGTGTAGCTTTTCTTGACATAAAGATCTATGCCCCAGCCCCATTTTTTCCACTTGATCTCTCCTGTATAGGGTATAGCCATCTATACCTGTGGCCCAGTCACGAGTGGAGTCCCACCAGGTCTCTGTTATCCCTGACATCGTAATTATTTGTGTGAAGCAAGAGGACAACTTCCTCCTCTTTATTCCCCAAGCTCCTGGCATTTGTGTACAGGCATGCAAGTGTCCCTTTGGGGGCCCTTGCCTTGCCTACAGATTGTTCCAGGCTTAGGGCAGGGGTGGGCTCCCTTAAGTGCCTTAGCTTGCTGGCTTTGCAAAGGTTGCTCAGTGGGTGAGCAGTGGCAGTAGTCCCCCCATCCCCTGGCAGGCTTAGTTTAAAGCCCAGTGGAGCAGGTCAGCCAGTCTGTCTAAGAAGAGCCTCCTCCCCAGCAGAGAGAAGTGGAGGCCAACCCTTCCCAGCAGCTCACTGCTTCTCTCACCAAAGAGTAGACTGTGATCATGGAAGCTTGCTTGACCAATCTCATTTCCTTCTATGACCAGGTGACCTATTGCCTGACTGAGGGAGAATAGATTTATGTCATATATTTGGACTTCAAAAAAGCCTTCACTCTGGTATCTCATGACCACCTCTTGGTGAAACTGGCCCAGAGAGTAGTAATTGATGGAAGTCAATAATCATGGTGCTCTGTGACCACTGTGGTCCCGCAAGGCTCTGTCCTTAAACCTATATTGACCAACATCTTCATTAATGGTGTGGGCATTGGTGTCAGAAGCGTACTGGCCAAGTTCGCCGATGACAACAAAGTTTGGGGCAAAGCATCCACACCAGAAAACAGGAGGGTGATCCACGCTGACCTGGACAGGCTCAGCAAATGGGAGGACAAGTACCTGATGGTGTTTAACACTGAAAAATGCAAGGTTCTCCACCTTGGGAGGAAAAACCTGCAGCATCCTTATAGACTTGGCAGTGATACACTGGTTAGCACTACAGAAAAAAGAGACTTGGGGGTCATCATTGACCACAAGATCAACATAAGCCTGCAGTGTGATGCTGTGGCTAGTAAACCAACCAAAACGCTGGCTTGCATCCATAATGCTTCTTAAGCAAATCCTGGGATGGCATTCTCCCCTTGTACTTGGCCATGGTGAGGCCACAGCTAGAGTACTGCATCCAGTTTTGGGCTCCACAATTCAAAAAGGATGTGGAGAACCTTGAGAGAATGCAAAGGAGAGCCATGCGTATGATCAGAGGTCAGGAAAACAGACCTTATGATGCAAGACTGCGAGCCATGGGGCTCCTTAGCCTGGAAAAGCGCAGGCTCAGGGATGATCTGATGGCTACCTATAAGTTTATGAGGGGTGACCACCAGTATCTGGGGGAATGTTTGTTCACCAGATCGCCCCAAGGGATGACAAGGTCAAATGGTTACAAACTACTGCAAGACCGATTCAGGTTGGACATAAGGAAGAATTTTTTTACTGTCCGAGCCCCCAAGGTCTGGAACAGCCTGCCATCGGAAGTCATTCAAGCACTTATATAGAACACCTTCAAGAGTAAATTGGATGCTTATCTTGCTGGGATCCTGTGACCCCAGCTGACTTCCTGCCCTCTGGGCAGGAAGCTGGACTCAATGATCTTCCAAGGTTCCTTCCAGCCCTAATGTCTATGAAATCAATGAAATAAGCTGAAGTCTTCACGGTGACACCAGCGCTGTATTCTTTGGTTTGCTACCTCGATCCTCCTCTCCCTCCTCAGCCCGTAGCCTGAAACTGGAAAGGACTATATGCACCATGAGTAAAATCTATATATTATCTTGTCTTACAGGCACAGTATCACTATAATCAATCATTTAAAGTCATCCTGGGAACATTTTTCATAGGGTTAAAGAAGACTCATGCATACTAGTGCTGATAATCCTGTGTTTTTTGGTATCCATAAATTAACAAGACTGGAGTAATTCACATTTTATGCAAGCACTGTACATGTCTCTTATCAATTATATCCTTATGTACTGTGCAGTTAGCATCTCATGTAGATTCACCCCCTGTCTGATCTCCAGCTCTGATTCCTGATTCCTCTCCAATCTGCTGTTGTGATACCATGATCTACCTTAGTGGCTGCCAGCATAGTCCCAGGAGTTGATTTAACTTCAGAGTTTGTGTAGTTAAGGTTCAGTTAGTGTGTTCCCATTCTAAGGAAGGCACCAAAAAAGATAGTCCTATTTGTTCCAATTCCAGCTTGCTTGGAAGCTTACTGTGTGTTAGAGAAATTGCAGTTCATTCTGAAAAAAAAAATTCTTCAAAATCTTATCATAGTCTTTTGTGATGTCAGTCTCTTTTTTCCCAAAGCCTTTGGTATATTCTCTCCTGGGTTTTTGGGGGGCTTTGGGGGGTGTTTTTGTTTGGGGAGGGTGTTCATTTGCTTGGAGCTGTAAGTGTTCAAAGCCCTGAGGTGTGCAAACAAAAGAAATGTTTTATTTTATTTTCTCATCTACATGCACATACTAACCTGCAAGATCAAGTGGAAACTGCAACATACTCCAAGTCCAGACAGCAAGAATTGCATACACAAGAACATGGTTACTCCTTTAAAAAATTTTAAAAAAAGGTAAGGAGATGGCCTCTGGGTCTTTAGGACATCACCATCGTAAAGGAATTTGCATGTAACTGTATAGCTGTTGGGTACTTGAAAGCTCTTGAGACACTCGAGAAGAATTATGGAGAAACATGGGACAGTCTAAGAACTTTTGTGATTCTTGATGTGATGCAGTCATGTGTGTAAGAGGATTACCCCAGAGCTTAATATTCTAAACTGATCTGAGCATGGAAATGAATTTTTGGAGTTGTAAGTGTTCAAAGCCCTGAGATGTAAAAGCAAAAAAAATGTTTTATTTTATTTTCTCATCTACATGGGGAGGGAGGGGGAGGAAGTAGATGCTTTGCCCATGTAGCTTTTTTTTTATCAGGCTGAACCTTCTCTGTTATGTGCTAGGGACCATGTCCTACTGTGAAGCAAATTTGATTGGGAGGTGTAAAGGTTAGCAGAATAATGAAAAGCACCTGGTTTATACATATTTTCAGAGATGAAAACAGAGTCCAGCTCCCCATGATATGTGGGAGTTGCATTATTTGTGAGAAATCAGATAATGTTTATCTGTTAAAAGCTTCCAAAGTTGTGCAAGTCCTTCATCATCTGCAAATTCACACTGGAAACATTCCCTGTTTTCTACATAAAACAACGAACAGCACAATTTAGATAATAAATAAAGCAAACTATTTAATACAACATCACAGTCAGTAAGTATCTAATTTATGAAAAAGAATTTTATGAACGATTTGCTAACAAATTTTTGCAGATGTGCAAAAATTGCTCTGTTTTTACATGTTTGTACCAATAGTTGGACTAGCTCTAGCTGTAAGTACTATAACACCATGTTACACCATATCTTCACTCAGCCCCATTATTTTATGGGATGTAGTAAGTTTCTATGTTTGTTATATATAAATATCTCCAATAAAACTCATGGGACCTACTTGTGCCTCTTAGGAAGGGCTAGGGCAGGGTTTTTTTACCTTTTTAAATAAGTGTACCCCTTCTGCCTCAAAGTTTCAGCTCACATACCCCTTTATATATTTTTCTTGTTTTAAAAGGGCGGTGTGTGTGTGTGTGTGTGTGAAAATTGAGCCCCTCATGGTGAGGAAGGGCTGGGGCAGGGGAAGAGGCAGGCACTGCACCAAGGTGGAGTGTGGGATGGAGCCACAAGAGCAGTTTGTCTGGGGGGTGTGGGGAGGCGGGGCAGGGGAACGTGCCCCCAGATCTGTGCATGGGGCAGAGGCAGCTGCTGCTGCAGGCTGGACTGTACACCCTGCTGCTGCTGCCCAAAGAGCCACGAGACGCCATGTCCCTCCTGCCACCGGGTGGGCAGGGGAAGACACACACACACATACAAACACACAAAGATGCAGTCACACAAAGATACACACATGGACTCACCCTCCCAGAAGGCAAGTGTGTGTGGGGAAAAGGGTGGGCAGTGGGGACGGGAGGGGAGAGGAGGGAAGGGACTATGGGGAGGGGCAGATGGACATCCCTACAGTGCAGGAGGGTTTGGGGTAGGGGCAGGAGTGAAGGGTATTCAGGGCAGGCTGGGTCCTGGGACACTGGGAGCCTAGTGCCACATCCAGAGGCTATCAAGGGAGTGGCTGGGGACAGGGTGACTGCTGGAGCCCAGCTGCCCTGCAAGGAGAGTGGTTGCACTGCCAAAGGCACCCCACTGGGCTAGCAGGCCCAGAAGAAGATTAATCAGGCACTAATTCAATTTATAATAACCACTTTCAGGCATCTTCACAAAAGTTTGCCGTCTCTGTCATTGCCTTCACACCCCACGCTGCCATCTCCACCAGGCCTTGTGCCACTTTCCCATGGCCAGTCGCACATGTGTCTCCACCAGCTGCTGACTGGTCTTGCAGCCAGGAAATCATGTGCTGCTGGGGGCAGGCAGAGGACACACTCCCTCTTCTCCCACCCCTGGTGTTCAGAGCCTCACAGCTCTGTTGTAAGGAGGTAGAGGTCAATCAGGAGAGCAAGCTGGGGTGGGGAGGCACTGCGGTGTGCTGTGTGTGGCTGGTGGCAACCAGTGCATCCCTCCCCTTCCCCAGAGGAGACACTGATGCTGCACCCCACGGTGTACTCCATGCTCACCCACCTGCGCGTACACCCTACAACCTTTTTAAGTATCTCTGGGTGTATGTGTACCCCCCAGTTGACAACATTTTGGTTAGGGAAAGTTAGGAATATAACAGGGTCCACTGAATAAAACAGTTATCTCTGGTACAACAACTTAAAACAGTGGCTCTCAAGTTTTTTTTTTTGCTGTAACTCTAAATCTAGGTTGTGATCCCAGTCCCATGCCTCTGTTGCTGACTCACTCATGCCCGGTGGTGCCAGCAGAGCCTGGGGCATGCTGGGATCATGGGGGACAGCAGCAGTGAGAGCCATGTGGACTGTGCACCCTGCAAGTGGTAGAGGAGGAGAAAGGAGCTGATTTGGGGCCCTTGGGTCACTACCCAAGTTTGGGAGCCACTGACTTAAAATGTACAGAAAGTAACAAATTTAATGTGAAACAAATATCTTTGAATAGTTTTCTGCTGCATGCAAAGTATGTACTTCAGGAAATAATATTTACCTTATATCTTTTATTTCCAAGGTCTCACTAGTGAATTCAAGTATATCTGCTGCAGTTCCCACAAACATAAGAAGCAGCTGCGACAACTGATCACGGGTGATTTCGCCACCAATAGGAAGAAGCCATCTCCCAATTATTAGTAGTAGTAGAAAAGTCTGGTGAAGTCCCAGCGTCCATGCACTCTCACATACTGTGGAGAGCTGACTAACAAGAACCTTAGCCTATTTAAAGACCAAAACAAAGAAAAAAATGCTTTAACTACAGGCAATCCCCGCTTAATGTTCTTAATTGGTTCTGGAAAAACTGAGTGTTAAGCAGAACCAAATGCTAAGCAAAACTCATTTCACCATAGGAATGAATGTAACTAGAGAAAATCAGTTGCTATCTCTTCTCATTGCCACTGCCACCTCCCTGCCCCACCTGCCTCCTGGCCACTCCGGCCCCACATGCCAGCTCAGGCCTGGTGCTCCTGCTGCCACACCCTGGGCCCACCAGGGTAAGGAGCTCTTGCAGGAAAGAACTACTTAGAGATGTTTTATGGTCTGGGCTGCTGCCTTCAAGATTAGTAGAGCTAGGTGATACACAATAATAAAAGAGAAGTTTACCTCCTTAAAGGGGCAGAGAGTGGCCTGCATTATTATTCTTATATTGCAGCCTGTGGGGCTTGTTTTTCTGTTGTCTTTTATACCAGTGGATCAGGAAGAGGCTAATTGGGGAGGAGGAGGCCTCATTTGGGCACACACTTATGTAGAGCCCAGAACTAGAGGGGTTCATTCACAGAGGCTGCAGAGCCCAGCACCTGAGGGGTGCAGTCGCAGGGGCCAGGGGCTCAGTGACAACAGGAGGCCAAGTTAGGACAAGACTTCATCGGTAAGATAATATTTATATACCACCTGCGAGACATAGGGCATGGTAAAGGGGAGGTTTTGTAGCCACTCATCTAGCCCAAAAGACTTGGGGTATTCCATGAAGCACCAACTTAGAGCAGGACCCAGCAAGGGGTAAAAGAACTCACAGGGTTCAGTGGGGTCCAATAGGACTGTGACCATGCAGAAACTTGTGGGCAGCCTCTCTATTATTTATTTATACCAACAAGACATGGTGGGTGAGAAAAGAAGGTGCCAGCAGGGCAGAATTGACGCGGTCATGAAGCCCTGGGAGCATCATGGCCAACCCTGGGGACCCAGCACTGTGACAACTACCCTTTGCAGAGCCACAGCTTAAAACCCATTGAATTGCATCATGTCACATTTAGGGAAGAAAAAAATTCCTTTAAACTAAGACTTCTATCAACAAGTTTTATTGCCCAACACTGTACATCAATGTCTTTTGATAAGTGTGATTATTTGCAACGATATCCTTTTTGTGTCCACTATGATAGAATTTACCAAATAGACCCAGTTATTTCTTATCATATGCCCCTTTCTAATCATAAGGGAGATGATAGGGATATAGAATATGGAAAAATTTTCCACCAGCTTAATTAGGTGATGATCTGCTGCCTCGCTTCTGTTGTTCTCTTTGGATTGATTGAAGTCTTCTCTGTGGCTGATATTCTGCAGCTTTTGTTCATATCCATTACTGCAAAACTGCAATAAAACAAAACATCAGATGTGAAATACACTATGTGGACATAGATTTCTGGGCAGACACCTCTTCCTCCCTTCTGGCATTTTAACTCCAATCTTTCAGTCTTGTGTTTTAGCCACACTTGCAGCATATCTTTGCTGCAACTTATTTACTGATTGCTAGCTTGAACTTTACAACTGAAAAAAACCCAGCTAATCTCAACAGCATCTATTTTCTAAGACTATTCAAGAAACACCACATCATTCCAAGAGAACTAAACATCTACAAGCCTCTGACTACCACAACTCCAAATATGCTTTGCAACTATGCAGGAAAACTTCAGAAAAAACTTAGAAATCATCTCCTTCACATAACCTACTTCAAAAGTAATCAACTGAAGAAGGAAAACAATATATGTTACAACAACCTAAAAGACAGAAATCTGGGTATCTTCCTAAACATTATACAATGTATACAAAAAGACTACCAAAGATTTTTTACAACATCCATCCAACCAAAAAGAAGAAATGGAACCAATTACTACAGAAGGTTAGGATCCAAGGGAGATGGGGGGGAAAGGGACTTGGTGGCGGCGGTCTACTACAGGTCTCTGCATCAGGAGGATGAGGTAGATGGGGAATTTTACAGGCATCTCTCAGAGGCTGTGCAATCTAGAGACATGGTAGTCATCGGGGACCTTAACTATCCAGACATATGCTGGGAGGAACAGTCAGCTAGATCCAACCGATCACATGGGTTCTTAACCTGTATTCAGGACCTCCACCTAACACAGGAGGTAAGGAGTCCCAGAAAGGGTAACGCCTTGCTTGACTTGGTGTTGGCCACAAGGGATGACCTGGTGGGGGACCTGCAGATTCAAGGTGACCGAGGGGACAGCAATCACCAAATGATAAAATTCACTACCTAGAGAAGGGTGGACACTATAATTAGCAGGACACAGGTGCTAAACTTTAAAAAGGCTGATGTTAATAGGATCAGGGAATTGGTTAGCAGGGTACTAGGAACCAAGAGCCTAGATGCTTTGTGGGTCCAGGATGGGTGGTCATTCCTTAAGGATACCATTCTTTGGGCTCAGAGTGAGACAATCCCTTGGCAGAGGAAAGGGGGCAAAGGGGCCAGGAAGCCCCTTTGGCTAACCAGGGTAATCCAGGATACCTTAAGGGGAAAAAAAGAAGCATACAGGAAGTAGAAGCAGGGGGTAGCTAGCAAGGAGGAGTACACTTCCTTGGCCCGCACCTGCAGGGAGTCAGTGAGGAATGCCAAAGCAGCTCTAGAACTCAGGCTAGTGGCAGGGATTAAGGACAATAAAAAGTAATTCTTTAGGTACACTGAGTACCTAAAAAAAGAGGGTGCAGGATAGCATAGAACCCCTACAGAACAGGCAGGGAAGCTTAGTGATTGATAGCAGGGACAAGGCAGAGCTCTTCAGTGAGTTTTTTGCCTCTGTCTTCTTAAATAGGAATCTAGATGAACCCTCAATATGCATCACAAACACCAACAAGGGGAACATCAGCTGGCCAACGGTCTGTGCTGACATGGTAAAAGGACACTTGGAGGGTCTGGACGTGTTCAGATCACCAGGACCAGAGGGACTCCTCTCATGGGTAATGAAGGAATTAGTGAGTGTCATAGCGGAACCACTAGCAAAGATATATGAGCACTCATGATACTTGGGTTAGGTCCTGGAGGTTTGGAAGAGGGCCAATGTCATCCCAATCTTTAAGAAGGGGAGGAAGGAGGATCCAGGGAACTATAGACCAGTCAGCCTTACCTCTATCCCTGGGAAAATCCTTGAAAAAGTTATCAAGGATCACATCTGTGGGACTCTGCTGGCTAAAGTGATGCAGAGGGGTAACCAACATGGGTTTATAGCAGGCAGGTCCTGCCTGACTAACCTAGTTTCTTTTTATGACAAGGCCACCAAATGTTTAGCTGCAGGAATTGAGGTGGATATTATCTATCTGGACTTCAAAAAGGCCTTTGGCACAGTATCCCATACCATCCTTATAAATAAACTGAGATTTGCCTTTAATGATTATATGGTACACTGGGTAGCAAACTGGCTCAAGGGTCACACTCACAGAGTAGTGATGGATGGGTCAGTGTCATCCTGGAAAGATGTGTGCAGTGGAGTCCCTCAGCACTCAGATCTGGGGCCGGTGCTGTTTGACATCTTCATCAGTGATCTGGATTAAGGGGTGGGAAGCACCCTGTCCAAATTCATGGATGACACAAAAGTATGGGGTGAAGCTAACACCCTGAAGAGGAAGAACCAGATGCAGGCTGACCTAGACAGGGTGGGGAAGTGGGCACAGAGCAACAGGATGCAATTCAATAAGGACAAGTGCAAGATTCTGCATCTAGGGAGAAAGAACTGCCATCATACCTATAGGGTGGGGGGGTCACCTTCTCAGCACCACTGAGGCAGAAAGAAATCTTGGAGTCGCTGTTGATTCCTGGATGAACATAAGTCATCAATGTGATGAAACAGTTGGCATAGCCAATCGCACCTTGTTGTGCATCCATAGATGCTTCACAAATAGGTCCAGGGAGGTGATTCTCCCTCTCTATGCGGCACTGGTCAGGCTGCAGCGGAGTACTATGTCCAGTTCTGGATGCCACAGTTCAAGCAGGATGTGGACAACCTGGAGAGGGTCTAAAGAAGAGGAACTCATCTGATTGGAGACCTGCAGGGAAGGACCTCTGAGGAAAGGCTAAGGGACCTTAACCTCTTTAAGAGAAGGCTGAGAGGGGACCTTGTGGCGGCGTACAAGTTCATAAGGGGAGAGCAACATGAAGTAGGCAACTGTCTGTTTACCAGGGCACCCCCTGGAACAACAAGGAACAATGGCCATGAGCTACTGAAGAGTAGGTTTAGACTGGACATTAGAAAAAAGTTCTTCATGGTCAGGGTTGCTAGGATCTGGAATGGGCTTCCAAGGGAGGTGGTGCTTGCTCCATCCTTGCAGGTCTTCAGGAGGAGACTGGATAGGCACCTGGCTGGGATCACATTATCCCAGGTTTGGTGACCCTTTTCTTGCCTGTCAGAGGCAGAAGATCAGAGTACATGGCCCACTGAGGTCCCTTCTGACCCTAGAATCTATGAATCTACAAAAAAACAGCAAATAAAGGAGGAGCTATAATTATCCTTCACCATGAAGACTACATAAACAAAGTCAGCAGATAACTCTCTAACACTACCTACAATGAAAAACTAGAGGAAGATCCAACTCCCCTTTTCACTTCAAAAGTAAAACCCACCATTACATCATTTCCATCTGAACTACAAGAAAACCTTCAGACTCTGATCCCTGTCAATCCATGGACATTTTACATACATTATAAGATCCACAAACAAGGGAACCCCAGTACACCTATAACTTCCAACCATGCAACACTAACTCAAGAAACATCAGGTTTTATCAAATCCATTCTAAAGTCTCCTGTCATCCAAAGACTGAGTTTTATCCAAGATACAACATACTTTCTGTGAAAACTCAAAAACACTGACCACCTTCCCAAAAATACCCTCCGAACCCCATGGATGTCAACAGCTTATATACCAACATCCCAGACCAGATAGCATCCAAGCCTGCCTCACCTCTACAAAAGCAAGATTACAATTCAGAGTACAGACCTCAATATATTACTGAACTTTTACATTTCATCCTCACATACAACAACTTCATTTTTAACAACCAACTCTTCTTCCAGACCATGGGCACAGCAATGGGCACCAAAATGGCCTTACAATATGCCAACCTTTTTATGACCCACCTGAAAGAAGAATTCCTTAAGAACTGCACCATCAAATCCATGCTATACTTGAGATATATAGATGACATCTTCATCATTTGGACTGAAAACCTAGTTTCTGATCAATTTCCATCACAATCTCAACAACCATCACCTCTCTATCAGACTCTCTCTTGAATACTCCAACATCATGATCAATATCTGAAATGGTAAAATACAAATCGCCATATACAAGAAACCCATGGACCAACATACATATCTACACAGAACCAGCAATCTCCCTAAACCAGGGGCGGGCAATCATTTCGGGCGGAGGGCCACTTACCCAGTTTTGGCAAGCTGTCAAGGGCTGCATGGGTAGCCCCACCCCTTAACAGGTATCCTGCCTCCTAGTCACCACCTTGAATGTTTTGGGACCAATGTCCCAGGGCCAGCACCAGTGGGGCCCAGGGTAGGGCACAGGCTGGCAGGGGTCTGTGGAGCCAGGCTGGGCTGCACCAGCAGGGAGAGGGGGAAGCTGGCCCAGATCCATAGAGACCCTGCTGGATGGGACCCTCTACCCCTATCACCCTGCTATGGGCCCTGCTGGTGCTGCTCCTGGGACACCAGTGTGGGCCCTACGCTTTCATGCCCACTCTCTCCCAGTGCCCCCCAGCCCTGCAGTACAGGCACCCACCCTGTGGTCAGTGCTCCCTGCTGCAGCTGCTTGCAGCCCACGAGGGGCTGTCCTGAGCAGGAAAAGGCAGCCTTATTTGGGCTGGGAGCAGCTGTAGTGTGGGGCGTGGCCATGGGGCAGAGGAGGGGCTGCTTTTCCTGTCCTCAGGACCAGCTTGTAACCTGGCCCCATGGTGGTTCTAGGCTTGCCCATCAGGGCTGTGCACAGCGGCAGAAGCTGCAACCCCCACGCTTGGCACACTGGGCAGTGTTTGCTGCTGGTGCTGCTGCCCACCTGGAGCTCACAGACTGGACAGCCTCAAGGCAGCAATGGCAGCCTCACAGCAGCCTATTGCAGCGTGAGCTCTGGGTGGACAGCAGCATCAAATGCTGCCCAGTGTGGCAAGTGGGGGGGGCTGCAGCTTCTGCCACTGTGGTGCAGCCCTGATGGGTGAGACCAGAGCCAGGGTGGGGCCAGGTTACAAGCTGGTGCTGAGCACAGGGGAAAAGTGGCCCCTTGCCTGCCTCATGGCTGGCCCCCCACACTGCAGCTGTTTGCAACCCATGTGGGGCTGCCTGTGCCTGAGTGACCAACTGTAGCAGGGAGCACTGGCCACAGGGTGGGGAAAGGGCCACTTTTCCCGGTGCTCCACACCAGCTCCTTCCCTGCCCTTCCCCCTCCCCCTTACCTGAGCTTCCCATGCCAGGGCAGCCACGTAGTCCCAGGCCAAAAGCCTCTGCTATGGCTTCCAGCTGGCGGGGGAAGTCTGGGTGGGTCATGCTGTTGCAGAAGCCTGCCAAGGATTTCCCTGTGTCGTACTGGCCCTACCTCTTGTCATTTTTGAGAGGAACCACGGACAGATACATTTTCATTTTCAAAATTTTTTAGGGACCCCACAGTCTGGCTATAATGGCCTCGCAGGCTGAATCTGTCCCACAGGCTGTATTTTACCCACCTCTGCCCTAAACACACCAAAAAGGCTATAATTTACAGACAAGCTCTCTAATACCACCAAATTTCCACTGAAGAGAATACCTGCATTTGTCATTTCATAAATCTCAAAAGGGCTTTCACCCAGCAAGGACTTTCCTCCAGACGGATAGATTGCAATTTTGAAAGAGCCACCAAGGTAGCATGCAAATAATTGCTGCAGTGCAAAAAGAAAATCCCCACAAATTGCACACCATTAATTATGACATACCATCCTTTCCTGGAACCCGGTATGGAAAAATCCATCAAAACTGCCACCCATACTAGAAGAAGACCCAAGTCTTAAAGAGATCTTTCTGGAACCACTCATCCTAGCCTGTAAACAAGCAACAAACCTTGCTAATCTCATCACCAGAAGCAAACTTCCTTTGACTCAGACCACACCAAATGGAACCAGATCATAGTAACATAGTAACATAGTAACTAGGGTCAGAAGGGGCGTAGAGCAGGCCATCTAGTCTGACCCCCCACCAATGGCAGGAACGAATGCTGGGGTCACAGGACCCCAGCCAAGTACCTATCCAATCTACTCTTGAAGAT
>JAGPOW010002673.1:497556-541040 GCA_030014935.1 Caiman crocodilus | reverse complement strand
GAACAGGTTCAGGTCCCTCAGACGCTCCTCATAAGGCCTATCTTGCTGCCCACATATCATTTTAGTGGCCCTCCTCTGGATCCTCTCGAGGCCGTCCACGTCCCTGTTGAAGTGCCAGAACAAGAAATGTAAAACATGCCAACACGTCTCCACCAATCCCACAATAATGACACCCAACAACCGAACCATTACCGTTCTTGGACCTTATACCTGCACCTCCAGAAATGTAATGTATCTTGTCCAATGCATCAAATGCCCAGACAGAAAATACCTAGGAGAAACTAAGCAACAACTGCGTACCAGAATGAACACAGTTGTTGTTCGATGAACCGAAGATCCATTAAAGAAAATTATCCAACTACCTATGGGTGTACACGTCTCACAAAACAATCACTCCCTCTCTGATCTCTCAGTTCTAATCCTCAAAGGGAACTTAAAACACCTTTTGTACATGTGCCTATGAAGGTCACTTCATAAATCTATTGGATATAAAAAATCATGGACTGAAAGTAGAGACTGGATTTATGACATATTACAAGCTGGGTACACCAGGTAACCTGGCTTTTAGCTGATGACCTGCATTCCTTCACATTTTTCCCTCACTCCTCTCCCCCCGTCATCTCTACTCTGTCTTCCAAACTTCCACTCATTTGCATCTGCACAGACATCTGTTTATCCTAGTTTCTTTTCTACCTGGAAGACCTCAGAAGAGCATCAGTGCCTGTTTTCCATGCTGGGGAAGCCAACACATGGTGGCAGAATCTTAGAGGGAGTGGTGATTTATGGGTGACTGCAGTCCTTTTCAGTGAAATGGAAGTTTTTTTCTAAGATACCTGTCCACTGAAATTTTCCCCAACCCTGGTCAGAGTGCTAACAAAAGGATTCCCTTTTGTGGGGACCAATGTGATGGGCAGTTCATGTGCTGCTGTGAATTTCATCTATTGTATCAGCTCTTGCTTACTGAGTCCAGTTTTAGAGTGAAACATCTGCCAAGTTTTGATTTTACTGTTTATATCCGCCTGTTTGCAACTTCATAAAGCATTCTTGCATACTTCCTCTGACCAAAATGTAATGGGTAGTGGGCCTGTACATGATCATGATGACAGCTATATTCTAATTTGGGGACAGACTTAACCTATGTTTTTGAGAGGAGGGATTATTTCAAGGCACCTGTTTGTTATCTGGTACTATCTGGGAGAATTTTGTATTCTGGCCATTTTATTTCTCCATTTCCTATCAGCTCCTTCAGAAAAATGAAAGAATAGACTATTTCCTTTTGTTGAGAGACCATTTTTATCTTATAAGCAAAATAAATGTAATTTGTGAGATGTCAGGAATAATTAAGATACACATACGCGGCCATTTATCTCCTTAGAGAAGAACAGCATATCTTTAAACTCTCATTGAGTGCATAAGAAAAGTAATGAAGGTAAAAACCATAAAGGCATTGAACCTCAGTAAACACATCTTCCTTGAATAGAGTAGTCTATATTTATATATTGTTACAGAACAGTGAACTAATGCTCAGTGGCTTTTTTCCAGCACGGGCCCTGCAGCAGACTATTTTTAAAACTTCCTCACAGTTCTTGAGACTTTTTCCTGTTCCTGTTTCTGACAGACCAAATGATTTACATCTCATCTAGCCACTTCTCTCCCCAGTATCCCATCAATCTATAAACTAGTTTAAGGGACAATTTCCTGCACCTATTAGAATGTTTCTAGACTGCTAAGAAACTATATGCAGCACAATGGATACCAGCAAATAGACAACGCATTCCAGCAAATGCTTGTATTTCAGATTCCACATTTTCACTTTAGAATGGAGAATAAGAGAAGTATCTCAGATACTACTGTGTGCAGCACCTATGGAAAAAGCTGACTTTTGATTGTGATTGCTGTAAATAAAAGGAACACCTTCCTCTATAATCTGGAAACTCAGGAAAAAGTGTATTTGTGGATTTGTGAATGTATGTGTCTTAATACTAAAAGCCTTTTAGGTTAGATGCTGGAGTTACTAAGATTTGCGGTTGGGTGGATGAATTATCTACTGCTCTTGATACAATTATGGAAGTAGCTAAGCATGTCCCCAACATCGATGAAATAGCCAAGTTAACAGACGTTGCTGAGCACCACGCAAAAGGAAAACTTTGGAGCAAAGACATCATTTGGCAGGCAACAAAGAATATGTCTCTTCTCACATGGTGGAAGGGATACTGTAACACCTGGCTGTTGTCCAGGATTGCCCTAAAGATCCTAAGCATTCCGCCAACAGCAGCTTCTTGTGAATGGAAGTAGAAGGCTTTCAGCTCAAAAAAGACAAAAAAGAGGAATACACTAACAATGAATGAATTGTACCACTAAACTTGTTTTTATTTCTCAAAATTTCTTACCTCTGGAGAATCAGTCAGAAGCACAATTTATGAAAAAGGTGCAGTGTGATAAGTTGCCCTTGCCCATAGACTCATTAGTAAAAACTCTTAGCAAAAGAGAATGTGGTTCAAGTAGTTCTGAATCACATTTTCCTCAAGTTGATTCTGAAATGGACCTAATAAGTAGTGCAAGTGATTCTACAGATAGTGACAGTGAAACTGGAGGCGCTGCAAGGACCTCAGTGGAAGAGAGTTAAACTCTGTTGAAGTAGCTGAGTGGGCAACTGTGGCATATCATGCACAGTTCTTTGGGTATGCTAAAATTAGTGTGTCTGCAATTTTCAGTTCCTTCATTTTTTTTCTTAAATTTAAACAAACAATGTAAGGTAAGTACATGCTATTGTACATTGTCTTTACATTTTTACAAGTATTCTAATAAAAACAACTTCTTTCCACATTAAGATTTGAATTTGTTTAACTATAACATTTAAGCCACATTAAGTGTGCTGTATTCAATTTTTTTCCTAATCAAATATTTTGGTTCAAATACTTGTGGCTATTGGAACATAAAATTAACATGGGAATACATTTTTAGTTTTGTTTGCGATATATAATTCAAATAAACATGCTGAATCAGACCATGCTCTATTTAGGGAATTGGAAAATTTTCCAGAAAACCCACATCTAAGAAATCCAGAAAACCCACAGGGGACATGACCCTGAAAAAACTGCAACAATGATAACTTAACTCCCAAAACTGGACCTCTCATATGGGAGTTATAATATGAAAACCCCCACACAGCAGTTTGTCAGTTTAGCTGCACAATTTAGCTTCCAGGATCCAGAACCGGCCATCAGCCTAATACTTGGCATCACCACAGTTCCACTAAGTAGATCAAAGAGGTAAGAACAAGACAGAAATGGTAGCTATTATTTCCCTAGCTTGTGACTGTCCTGTATGAAACTGTATGAACTGTCCTCATGCTCTACCACCACCATATGGCACTTTGCACCTGGCCTTGTGCCAGCTATACCAGCCCAGGAGAGCAGCAACAGTCCAGTGGCAGACTGATGGTGGGGCGGGGAGAGGGGGCCATGGCCCCTGGGCCCTGGCCTGGTGAGGTTGCCAGCCGGGCCCTTCAGAGTTCTTATTGCGTGTGTAGCCAGGGCTGACCAGTTCTATCTGCAAGACCTGTGGTCGTTGATGGCAGCTGTGAGAGCTGGTGGTGGCAGCTACATTTGTTGTGTAACCATCTACTCGCTGTGTGGGTTGGATGTTTAGTTACCTGTTCCAGCCAGAAATTTTGGCTGCCACCCCTCCTGCCATGTCCGGTGTGCTGGGACTTTAATTTCTTTCTTGGGTTTTCTGGATTTCTTAGATGTGGGTTTTCTGGAAAATTTTCCAGTTCCCTAAATAGAGCATGGTCTGATTCAGCATGTTTATACTATGTTTTCTATGCGAAGGATGGGCAGCAGCGGATAGAGGGGGAAGGGGGTGCAAATGCACTCATTGGCTCCCAGTGCCAGAGACCCACAGTACATCTCTGCACCAGTCCCTAGGAGGCAGACGTAGATGCACTATGAGACTTGTCTCTCTTATTTCTTGCTGCTTCCAGCATAAGATGTGGAAGAAAGAAGCAGCAGTCCCCACTAGTTGAAGGAAAGGGGAAGGGAATGTTTATAATCTTCTCAGTTGTCCCCAGTTAAACTCTCTCTCCTCCAGGCTTAGAAGTTGTCTCTGTTGCTCCTGATCCTGTCAAAGCTGTACCATGGCTAGCAAGAGAGTCCACTGTTGTGCTAGGGCTGAATGCTTTCTGATTTGGGTTACTTTTAAAGATACTTGTGTTTTAATATAGGCGTTTCCCCTTCTGCTAGGCTGTTTCTTAAGCATTTGGTCTGAATTGCTCTCCTTAGGAAAGGACCATGTCCTTTCTGACTATATGTGGGCAAATAGTGGAAAACCATATTTGCAAACTTATTCATTTAATTAAAACTCTTACTTAGATTTACTTCTGCTTGTACCTCGGTTTGTTTTGTTTCTCTTGAATATTTATTAAACTTGAGTTTGTTCATTTGAAAGTCTTGAGGAGAGCCCTTAATTTTACACAGCCCATATACATGTGAATGGGTATATTTGTGAAAGCTATATTTGCCCAGCCAATCTATACTTAAAGACTTTAAGTATACTAATATCTTCTGTGCCAACTTGTGTTTTGTGTTTCTCTTCCTGAAGTGAGATTGGACTTCTCAATAATTTCTTCACATACTCTCATATTTATAATCGTTAAGGCTAAGGATTGAAGTTACACATAAACCCATTTAAGTGATTGGAAACTGGCTTAAACTTTTAATGGAACAGAAGTTCAGTGTACATAAACCACTTTCAAAATAGCCAAAACCAGTTAAAAATAAATCTGGATAGATGTAGTATCAGATTTAACTGATTTAGAGCAAATTCGTTTATGGAACTTCTGGCCCAGATCACTTCCTGGTTTAAATTTAACTCAGTCCCCCAGCATCCCAGGATGCTCTGCAGCCTTGGGCTGTGCTGTCTGCTCCAGCAGAGCAGGGACTACCCCACCCCTCTTCTCCCTAGCCTGCTCCCTGCCTGTGCCCATTAGCCCACAGGGACAGGGGAGGGTGGAATAGACCCCTAGACTACTCTAGATTGGGTCTACATAGTATGCGAGGGGGAGGGAAAGCCTCCATGGTGGTGGGGTTTCATCTCTCTACAGCCCTTCTCTAGCCAGGGAAAACCTGCAGAGCTGAGGGGATTCCCTACCTCCCTCTCCCCTGCACAGCTGCTTTCCTTAGCCACTGCCACAGGAGAAAAGGCAAGCAGCTACACGTTTTAGATGAGCACCTGCGGAGAAGGGGAAGAATTTCTCTTCACTCCCACAGCCTGCCCTGGGCTATCTCTGAGCTTTACAATGGCTGAAGCAATCAGATGTGGGGTTTGGGAGGGAAAGAATTTCCCTCAGCTCCCTAGGGCTACCCTGGGCTGGAGGACCTTAGACTGGGGTGGAAGAAAGCCTCCAGTGGTGGGGGCTCTCTGGTACCCCCATGCTGGATTGTATGGGCAGGCATCCAGCCTGAAGGGCTCCTTCTCCCTTGCTTCTGTGCCAGTGGCTGAAGCAATCAGCAGCTGGAGAGGGGGAAGTGGGGAATTAGCCTCAGCACCCCAGGGCTGCCTGGGCTTGGGAACCTAAGGTAGGGGAAACCCCTTGAGATGGAGGCTCCCTCAAGGTGGGCCAGCACCTGGACATGGGGCTCCTCAACCCCTGTGGGAGGATAGCAGGAGGTTGGGAGCATGTGCTGGGGAGCCAATCAGGGATGACCCCACTTGGCCGGGCTTGCAATGGCCAGAGAGCTGGGAGATGTGCTCTAGTACCCCTCACCTAATGGCCTGGGTCAGTGCAGGCCTCCCCCTGCCTTTTCCAATTGAAAACTAAGTGGCAGTTCATTTAGTTATCAGTTCAATATATGTAGTTTAGAAGAAGCTGTGTAGATTGAATCAATTCTGCCTTAGGCTTTTTGACTGCCTGTATTAGTCCAAGTCACCCAATTAAGAAACTAAAACTATACCATTTGACTTATGTGACCATTTACACAGATCAGATTACAGAGTTGAACACTCAAATGACCAGTGAGAATTCTCATTTTGACTATGGATGTGCAAATAAAAATCAAGAATCAAATTCAGTATTTACTCAAATATAAGATGATCCTGAATATAAGATGACCTCCCAATAATTAGATTATATATATGGAAAAATATAAATGTTATAGAAACTAATTATTGGAGGTTTTCCTTGAAATTGTTTCTCTCCCAATGCCACAGCAAGGAAAATAAATCTGGTGGTGGGTGGGGCAGGTGATCCCTTCTCCCCCCTAACTTCTTTCCTCTGCAGCCCTCCCCCACTCCTAACTGTCAGACCCTGCTTGCTCTGAGCACATGTAATGGAGAGGCAAATCTGAAAATACTACCTTTAAAATAGACATGGCTCTAATAATTTGCATATAGACAAATTACTAGCGGTACCCATAAACTTAGTTCATCTAGAATTGATGCATTTTACCTTTTTTTGAACCTGCTTCAGGTTTTTGCACAGGTACACCATAAACAGACTTTTAAGCAGCACTTCTATACCTACTTATATACAGCACAAACTTTTTTTTTTTATTTTTAAGGAAAATTTTTCATGCCCGAGGTCAAATTAGTCAAATCAGTTCTGAATCCTTTGAATCATTTAAAAACCTCATGTGGCTCTACTACTGGCAAGTATCTTCCACCCCAGACTTTTCAGCCTGGGATTTCAGATACTTCCAGATCCTTTGGCAGGCATCCTATATGCAGGCTCAGAGGCTTGGGGTTCAGATGCCCCCAAGTTTTGCTTGCCCTCAGCTGTATGGCAGCAGGAGCAAGCTAGGGAGATGTCCCATTTCCATAAAGACAGCATCTAGTTGAGATCCTCCCACTGGAAGCTGGCCACTGGCTCTCATAGGAAGTCCTGACTGCAAATAGACAGGGGTGCAGCCTCCACTTCACAAAGCTATTTTTAAGCCACCTACTTGGTCAGGGTACTTCCCCCTGTCACCTTCATGATCATGGTATTTCCCCTGCCAGGTAGTACAAACTTTTTTTCTTTTTTTCCTTTAAAGGAAACATTTTTGTGTTCCAAGTCAAATCAGGCAAATAATTTCCAAACCTGTGAGTCATTCAAGAACCAAATGTAGCCCTACTACCAGCAAACATCTTCCAGCCCCACCTGGGGCTTCAGATGCTTCCAAATCCTTTGGTAGGCATCCTACATGAAGGTCCAAAACCCCCTGATTTTTGCTTGCCCACCGCTGTATGGCCACAGGAGTAATCTAGGGAGGAGTCTCCCATTTCCATAAAGTGGGCATAAAAGCAAGATCGTCCCATTGGAAGTGAAAATGGGAGACAAAATATGTATTACCTCCACCTGGGTACTACTTCTTGCCAGAAAAATGGTTATCTCCTGCCAGTAGGAAAACCACCTTATCAGTCACAGCATTTCCCCTGCCTGGTATTCATGATATTAATCTAAAGCCAAAAGCTTGTGATGTACTACACAATTCATTGGGCTGGGCCCCACCAGTGTCCACGGCATTTCAAACCATAGCAACCCCACAGTTCATCACTGCTCAGTATGTGTGCATACTCCAGATACCCCCAAAATAATCCATATGCTAATTAGTTCTGAGTCATGACTGGAGCCAGGTATTCTTGTCATGAGTCCTGGGAACTTCCAAAAATGTATATGCAGTTCAGGTGCAGGGCAACTTGGTCTGGCTTTCCCTCATGGGGGTGGGGGAAGAAGAGGGCACACAAATCATACACAACAGGCTGAGGGATTCTGGGTGAACTGTTTGGGGTCCCATTTGGTGATGTTTGCCACACATTTAAGGCTGGTGAAGAAACAGGAATCACTATATATGAGGAAGAATGGCGCGGCTTAGTTGTAGGAGTGAAGAGGAAATAAAAATGTATTGCCAGTGTTGTGACTCACCATTACTTGAAAAACCATAAGTGCTTAGGGGGACTGAGCACAATGGGTACTGCCATATATATTGTTCATATGAGTTGTACTTTTGGCTAAGATCAAATATAGCAGTTTTGGTCCCAAGTGGAGAACAGCATGGCTGGTTCTGGCTGGTGTTGACCATGTATTGCAGTGTCAGTGCCCTGTGAAGAGAGCACCTTCCCCATTTTTAATGGCCTCCCAAAATGGTATCCAACTGTATGTTTGCCCAATATAAGCCATGTGTTTTAGAGTCCTGCTCAGCAGTGTTGGTTACATTTAATCAACTTCAGAGTTGGTTTCTAATTCTGAGCATATGCTGCTTTTGGCAGCAGTTTAATGATAGCTAATAAACTTAATGAGGTTTCCATGTATGCAGACCTATTACATACCTCCTAACCAGAAACAAAAGCTGGACCAGGAATTCAACAGGGAACTGGCTGAGGCTGCATGCTCTTGGTGCATGGTTGTTATGGGAGACTTCAAGTGCCCGGACATCTCATGGGAACAGCACTTGGCAAAATCCGATTGGTCACAAAGCTTCCTCACATGCATAGATTAACTCTACCTGACTCAAGAATTCTATGTGCTGATGAGAGGCAAAGTGTTGTTGACCTGGTACTGGCCAAGGGGGTTGACATAGTCAGTGACCTAAGATTCAATGGAAAGCTGAGTGATAGTGACCACAAGCTGATCACCTTTCATATCCATTGCAAAGCTGGCAAGTTAGTCAGTAAAACAGAAGTCCTTAACTTCAGGAAAGCTGACTTTGACAAGCTCAGGAGGTTCATTGTCGAGGCCCTAAAGGACCACGACTTGACTGGAAGAGGAGTGGTTGCTCCTCAAGGGAGTGATCCTAACAGCACAAGGGATGGCCATCCCATCCCAGAGGAAGAGTAGCAAAAGGGCACAGCAACCCCTTAGCTCAGCAGGGAACTCGAGGACCTCCTACTCCTCAAAAGAGAGACTTATAAAGGATAGAAGGTTGGAATTAGCACCAAGGTGGACTATTCAGCACTGGTCTGTACCTGCAGGGAGTGGATCAGGAAATCCAAGGCTGCAACCAAGCTCCATCTGGCTTCACATATCAAGGATAAAAAAAGTCCTTTTTCAGATATGTAGGGAGTCAGAAAAAAATCATGGGTAACTTTGGACCCCTGCTGAACCAAACGAGACAGCTGATAAGTAACACTCAGGAAAAGGCCAGCCTGCTTAATGGGTACTTCGTATTGGTCTTTCATTGGTCCAATTGGACCACCCTGCCTAGCAAGATGCAGGACAGCCAGAGTGTGATGGCCAGAACCAAAGAAATTAATAAGCAATAAATATGTGCTTCTTAGAGGCATTTGGAACTTTTGTCTAATATAAAGCTTGTATTTTTGTAACCCACAAATGTAACTTGTAACTGTTTGTGGAACTGACTAGGCCTCAAAGACAAAGCTATAGCTGTGAAATTAGCTGACCTAATAGTTCTTTCTTGCTCAGAATTTAGCCTTGATGATGATACAAACTGGATTCAACTGCCTGGCCTACCCAGCACATTCCAGGAAAGGACATCTCAAAAAAGCATAGTCAGAGAGTTCTAAAGGGGTTGAATTTAGGCACGGTAATGTTAATTTCAAACCTGAAGATGTTGCATTGCAATTTGCTTATTGGATAAACCCAAGGTTGCGTAGTAACCTTGTATAATAATTTTAACACCTTTTAATCCCATAGGGTAATGGCTATAAAACAAAATTGTGAATGGCCCTGAGGCCAGCAGATTAGCATAAGACTAGGTATAAAAAGCACATGTGTCAGGTGACCAACAGGAAGGAGAGAACAGGATGGAAACTGATGTTCTAAGCATGGACTCCAGATTCCTGGTGTGAGTGAGGATCAGATCCTGATCAAGGGAATTTCTCTTGTAATCCTTCAGACAGCATCGATCGGGACACCTGACTTTGCTGGAGCACCTGGCGTGCACCTAGCATTGAGGGATTATCGATAAATTGCCAACCCATGTCTGTCTATTTGTTGTTTTAAACAGCCAGTGGCTGATACCTTCACAGTGCGTAACTGGCTTGCGACAGACTGATCTATTTATCTGTTGTTATTATCTGTTACTATTTACTATTAGTTCTTTAATGTTGCATTATTTGCTCATCACACTTATCTTTCTGTTAGCTGTTGTGTGTGTGTAAGTATAATAAATTTGCCATTGCTTTACTCCCATCTCTTCCTCCTTGATCCCGAACCAAACAGCCAAGTGGCTGACTTGATTCACTCACAGTGTCCACCTGGCTTGTAACACCAGGGTGAAGGCATATTTATACCCAGCATTGGTGTTGATCTAGTAAAGAATCACCTTGAGAGGCTGGACACCTTCAGGTCAGCTCGTCCTGACAGATTACTCCCTAGGGTACTCAAGGAGCTGGTTAGTGTCATAGCTCAACCATTGGCAAAAATATTTGAAAATTCATGGTGCTCAGGTGAAATACCTGAAGACTGGAAGAAGGCCAATGTGGTACCCATCTTCAAGAAAGGCAGAAAGTAGATCTTGGGAATTACAGGCCAATCAGCATGACCTCAATCCCTGGTAAGCTTCTCAAGAAAATTGTCAAGGAGACCCTTCTGAACAAACTGGCTGAGGGCAACATCCTGAGGGATAGCCAGCATGGGCTTGTCCTGGGTAGGTCTTGCCTGATCAATCTCATCTATGACAAGGTGACATCACCCAGACAAGGGAGAAGAGATTGATGTCATATACCTGGACTTTAAAAAAGCCTTTGATTTGGTGTCCCATGATCTCCTCATGGAAAAATTGGCCAACTGTGGCCTTGGCTACACCACAGTCTGATGGCTGGGAAACTGGCTCTGAGGTTGGACCCAGAGGGTAGTGGTCAATGGCAGTGAGTCATTATGGCACTCTGTAACCAGTGGCGTCCCCCAAGGCTCTGTCCTTGGACTGGCTGTCTTCAACATCTTTATCAATGATGTGGACATTGGTGTCGGAAGTGCACTGGCTAAGATCACCAAGGACACTGAACTTTGGGGCATAGTGTCCACAACTGAGGACAGGCTAGTGATCCAGGCTGACTTGGATAAGCTCAGTAAGTGGGTGGATACAAACCTGATGACGTTCAATACTGATAAATGCAAGATACTCCACCTTGGGAAAAAGAACCCACATACTTATAGACTCAGCAGTGTTACAGCACCACTGCTGAAAGAGACTTGGGGGTCATGATTGATGCGATGCTGCAGCTGGTAAGGCAAACAAAACCCTGGCTTGCATATATAGATGCTTCTCCAGTAAATTTCAGGATGTCATCCTCCTGCTGTACTTGACCTTGTACAAGAAGCATGTCAAGAAGCTTGAGAGAGTCCAGAGGAGAGCCACGCACATGATCAGAGGGCAAGATAATAGGCCCTATGAAGAGAGGCTAAGAGCCATGGGACTCTTCAGTCTGAAAAAGTGCAGGCTCAGGGGGGACCTGGTAGCTACCTATAAGTGCACTAGGGATCATCAGGATCTAGGAGAACATCTGTTCACCAGAGCGCCCCAAGGAAAAACTCCTATAAGACTGTTTTAGGCTGGACATGAGAAAAAAATTCTTTACTGCCCAAGCCCAAAAGACCTAGAATAGACTCCCTCCAGATGTGGTGCAGGCACCTACTCTGGACTTATTCAATAAATGCTTGGATGCTCTTATTGGGGTCCTTTGACCCTAGCTGACTTCCTGCCCTGAGGCAAGGGGCTGGACTTCATGATCGTCAAGGTCCCTTCCAGCCCTAACATCTATGAAGTCTATAAAAAAATAAATGTAAGATGAGAAGCCTTTTTTTCCCCATGCTGATTGGGGGGGCATCTCATCTTATAATCAAGTAAATATGGTAATAAAGTTCCCACATGGAGTCACTTAACTAGCTGTATTCTAGACCCAATAATACAAAAATCAGAGTATCCTCCATTCCCACTGACAGCTGAAGATTATGAGAGTTTGGAGATCTTAGCAATTTCCTGGTATATATCCGTGGCTACAGGAATCTGTTGCTATAAAAATAAATGTAATGTAATTAATGCATTTTGCACTATGATTTCTTTATAGGATTAAACATAAAGAGAAGCTGGGGTGTAAGGTAGGGAAAGGACATTTGTTTAAGTATAGTTTTCTGTACTATGCAAAAAAGGTAGAGAAAGTCATGAAAAATGTGCTTTATTAGCATTCTGATGTACAAGATTTTGATTAGAAAATTCTAACTTAAAACAAAGAACAGTGGTTGTCTCTATGAGACTGACTAGATTCTTTTTAGTGTTCTGTTTAGAGTACTTTTAAATATTTTGGGGATAGTTTTGTAATTTGTTTGTTTTTTACTACATTAGAAGTTTACCTCTCACACAGAGAAGCAGTCTAGTAACCTATGCTAATATGGGCTCCATGTTTGTATTTTGTGGCTACAAATCACTCATCTCCTCCCATTCAGATGTACTTTCAGGAATAAGTTAAACTGTTCATTTGATATACTCCCTCTTTAATTCAGAGTAGCAGTATATCAATAAGGTACAAAATATGCCATGTTTTAACATTATTTTGGGAAATAAACTGCTGCCTTTGACCACAGAATTAGCTTGTTTTCTTTGAGCAGAGTTAACTGTGACAAATGTTCTCAATATCTGCATTACCTGTCCGTGAATGTTTAGGAAGATTTGGCAAAGCATGAAGCCAATGAATTTCTGCTGCTGTATTTAGAAAGAGCCTGAGGCATTTTCAGTATAAACACAATTTTGAGTATTTGATACTGCTTCTGTGTGATCTAACAATGTTCCAATGTCTAAAATAAAGCAGTCATATTGCTTTAATCTAATTTATGTAATTTTTTTTCTTTTGCTTTCAGTTAATGTGCCTCTCAGGTTCCTTTGAAGAAGTTTTAATGCAGCTCATAGGGCCAAATCCTGATCTGAGCTAAGTCCTCTTACTGTCCTCTGGCAGCATTATGGAGACTTAAAGATGCCCTTTGTAGGGAGATGACAGCATGGGAGAATCATCAGCTGATGAAGATCTAGATTACCTGGTTCTTCCATGTTCTGCTCTCATAAAGGGGATGCCACGAGAGAAGGAACAGTAAGGCTGCTCTAAACTCTGTTGGCAGAGGCTGGGGCTCATGCAGAATTGGCTCTAAGACTGGAGACTAGTCTCTACCTAGTGCTGCAGACAGTAGTCATGATTCAGTCCTTACATCTAATATTACTGTAATTCTCATGAATTATGAAAAGACTTAGGGTTAGATCCAAACAAGGGATCTGGACACCTACAATTTAGGGGGAATTCAGAATCCTGTGTTAATTGCCTAGTCTCCCCAGATAGTGCCTGGGAAGAATTTGTCACCTAAAATCATTCTGTTCATTGTTTAATCTCTTGGAGTTGGGCACCGAGAAATACAGAAAATAGAGGTGTCTTTGATACCCTGCTCAGTACTGTTGAGAAATATTACTATCTACTTGGGATCCATAGCCCAGAGCCCTCTCATGAAAGAATGTTCATGCATCTTTTCTTCCAAACAAGCAGAGGACACTTTTTCTTTTAGAACATGTCTGGAGGAGGCAATGTCTCTTTTACATACAATATCCTTAGCAGTTAGAGCACTCACTTAGTATCTGGGAGACCCAGGTGTTGTCTCCTCTTCTGCCTGACTGGATAAAATCATGTTCTTCCTAATTTCCCTGGACAGTACCTTAACAATAAGGCTTTAGACTAGACTGGGTGCTGCTGCTGTTTATACCTCCCATTTAAATTGTTCTGGGTGTAGAAAACAATGCAAGATTCTCTTGGAGAGAGAGACAGCATAAGAGAACCTCATTTTGTAGTCT
Source organism: Caiman crocodilus (assembly GCA_030014935.1). Lineage (NCBI taxonomy): Eukaryota > Metazoa > Chordata > Crocodylia > Alligatoridae > Caiman > Caiman crocodilus. The sequence continues at coordinate 527,274 of JAGPOW010002673.1, read as the reverse complement.
AATGGTTAGGTCATTTACCTGAGACCGGGGAGCCCTGGCTTCCCATTCTGGCTATAAGAACTGTTTATGTGTTCGCATTTCAATAATTGTTATTTGTAAACAGCTCTTAAAGTTGGATTCAGAACTTCTCTCTCCTACCTGAGTACCATACTCACCAGACTAAAGAATCATGCCCTCTTTCTGGCCTAAATGATCTCAAATTCTCTTCTGCATGGTTCAACTGAAGAATACTCCCATCCCAGATATAACCCTGGGCACAACACTACATGCGCCCTCACCTGAATAATGAGATCCTGAGGTACCCAATAGCCAGTAGCCCTGCCCAGCCCCCCCGGGGAAGCTGTTACAGTGCCCCTGAGCGGAGAGCCTCCCCTTACAATCAAGCACCCTTGCAGACAATCCCAGCTCAGGTCCGTCCCTGGGCTTGGCTCTATTTGAAAACTTTGCTGTGGTTATATCACCCCTCCCACTTCCAACAGGGCTGCTTCCAAAACAGCTTCACTTGTCCTCAGAGCCTACAGTATCCCCTCTGGGACAAACTCTGTCTCTCTGCCAGGCATCCTTTCCCATTCTGTTCAGGTGGGTCCATTTTTTTAAAGGCTGCTACATCCTTCCCTGCATCAAGGTTCGCTGTCGCAACAAACCAGGCTGGATGCAGTCTCAGTCCCTTAGTACTTCCATGGTGAGGAGATGGAGACCTTGCCGCTGACTTCTGGTGCATCATATGTCAGTTGGGATACTTCCTTCCTTATTCGAATAGGCCAGGGTATATCAAGCACTATCTCCTTGGAGCTAACTTCTTCAGTGCCATCAGGACTCCAACTCTGACCACATGGGGACCCCAACTCCTGGTCCTTCTGTTCTGCACCAGTGCTACCTGCAGTAGGATTTGATGAGACTCCTGTCGTATTCTGAACCAGGCTACTACTCTCCCCGGGCTGAGGGAAACCCTCTGAAATGGGCCCCACACTGCGGTCCATGGGGTCATCAGGCTCCAAGTAACACCAGGCAACCCCAGTATCTAGGCCTAACCCTTCAGAATAGTCCTCTTCAGACTCACTATTGGACTCATGCAAATATCCAGTGAGCTCACGCCCTTCCTGCTGTGCACAACGGATCTGCTGCCATGTGATACTTTTCCGTGGGGACTCATGAACCCCTTCTCTTGTCAATGGGTGTCCCACCAACTCCCCTAATGGAAGGAGCAAGTTCCTATGCACAATTTTTTCTGGGCCCCTTCCCCTTTCAGGGCGTATTTTGTAGACCGATAAATTCTCAAGCTGTCTTTCAATAACATAAGGAGAGGGCCGCCACCTATCAGCAAATCTGTGTTTTCCTACCACCCCAAGGTTCCTCAGCAGCACTCTATCTCTGACTTGTAGGCCTTGTGGACGCATTTAAAGATCATACCTCTGCTTGTGCCAGGCTGTGTTTTGATGGGCAGCCTCCATTGCCAGCCGATATGCTCCCCACAGTCTCTCTCTCAGCTTTTGAGCATACTGTCCATATGATTCAGACTCATCCTGGTCCTTGGCAACCCAAAAGCAGAGATCTATCAGTAGTCAAGGTTCCCTTTCAAACATGAGTGAGTAGGGGCTGGCTTCAGCGGCATCATTTCTGGTAGTGTTGTACATGTGCACCAAAAAAGCTAGGTGTTGGCTCCAATGATCCTTCTGTTCATTCCTCAGTGTACCCAACATATTAAGAAGAGTCTGGTTAAACCTCTCTGGCTGAGGGTCCCCTTGGGGATGATAGGGAGTGGTCCATGACATCCAGATACCAGCCATCTGGAAAATTTTTCTTAATAGGTGACTTTCAAAGTCTTGCCCCTGATCAGAGTGGATCCACTCCGGAAGGCCATACACCACAAAGTACTTTTCCCACAGAACCTTTGCCACAGTGGTGGCCCTTTGGTCCCTGGTGGGGTAAGTCTGGGCATACCTGGTAAAGTGATCTGTGAATACTAGTACGTTGCTGATGTTTTTGTGATCAGTTTCTATAGTTAGGAAGTCAATACACACCAGCTCCAAGGGCTTTGAACTTCTAATGGTGTGCAGGTAAGCCCTCCTAGTTGGTAAAGTTTTCCACTGCACACAGTGTGCACAAATTTCACATTTCTTTTGGACATCTCTGGCCATTGCAGGCCAATAAAATCAGTCCCAAACCAATGACAGCATGTGCTTGATCCCAAGGTGCCCGAGGTTGTCATGCAATGCTCTCAGTACCAGTGTCCAGTATTCTTGGGGCAGCATTAGTTGCTTGTGAGTGCCCCCATCCAGGGCGGCTACCATTCAATACAGCACTCCCTCTTTGACCCTCAGACGGGGCCATTCACAAAGGAGGTGTTGGCCACCAAGTGTTTTAGGCTTGAATTCCTTTGACAAGTCCCCTTTTTTCTTTTTTTCTAAAATTTCTTTTATGTCAGGGTCAGCTTCTTGAGCTTGCTGCCATCCCATGGCATTGAGTTGTGGCAGCACACTGTCTGGTGGCAGGCCCAGTACTTCTGCTGCACAGTCAGGTAGACTCTCCGCCTCAGATGTTTTACTTTCCTCCAAACCACAGATGTTCTGCACCTCATCCACCATTGCTATTTCTCTCTCCTACTTATACAGTTGTCGCAATAAAGTGTCAGCATCTATGTTTTTCCTCCCTGCTCTATAATGCAAGTTGAACTGGTAATCGGCCAATGCTGCTACCCAACGGTGCCCTAGCATCCAGCTTGGCACTTGTTAGAACATAGGTCAGTGGATTGTTATCAGTCCACACTTCAAACTGGGTCCCGTACAGGTAGTCCTTGAATTTGTCAGACACCGTCCACTTGAGTGCAAGTAACTCTAGCTTATGTGCCGGGTACTGAGTTTCACTGTCTACTAAACCTCAGCTGGCAAAAGCAGCGGGTTTTAATTTTCCTTGGGGCTCTTGGTATAGCACAGCCCCCAACCCCTCAAAGTTGGCATCTGTATGCAATACAAAGGGCCATTGCAGGTCTGCATAAACTAATACCGGGACACATGACAAACTCTGGACGAGGGCTCTGAACACCCACTCACAGTTTTCATCCCATCATGGCCCAAATGACTCTCATGGGTCCTGCAAATCCAAGGGCCTGCCTGCTGTTGCCTTAGACAGAGCTCCTTTACTTTGGTTCTGGCTCCTTCTCATCTGATATCCCTGAGTGAGGTTGTTTAGGGGTTTTGCCAATCGGACATAGTTCTGGACAAATCGTCTATAGTACCCAGCAAACCCCAAGAATTGCTTATGTTTCTGAAAGTTCCTTGGCCTTGGCCACATTGCCATGGCATTGATCTTATTGGGATCTGTGCTGACTCCCTCCTGGGACACTATATGTCCAATGTATTTGACTGATGTCTGGCAAAACTGGCAGTGGTCCAGGGCAAGCTTAAGCCCAGCAGCTTGCGATCAATCCAGGACTTTCAAGAGTCGTTCTTCACGCTCCTTTAACATCTCCCCGAATACTATGAGGTCATCCAGGTATACCAGCACTTGGGTCATGTTCATATCTCCCACTACCTTTTCCATTAACCGTTGAAATGTAGCGGAGGCACCGGAGATCCCCTGGGGCATCTGCTTGAATTGGTAGAACCTCAGTGGGCAGATGAAAGCTGTTTTTTCTGTATCTTCTTGTGCCAGCGGAATTTGGTAATAACCACTCTGCAGATCAAGCACTGAGAAACACTGGCTTCCCAATAAACAATCAAGGGCATTTTGCACTCAGGGAACAGTGTATTGGTCCACAGTATTGTGGCTGTTGAGAGTTCGATAATCAATGCACACCTGAATTTTGCCAGATTTTTTTCGCACTACCACAATTAGGGAGGCATATGGGCTACATGTCTCAGAGATGATGCCATGGTCTAAAAGTTCCTGGAGGTACTGCCTCACATCCTCCATCTCTGAAAGGGTGATAGATTCATAGATGTTAGGGTCAGAAGGGACCTTAATAGACCATCAAGTCCGACCCTCTGCATAGGCAGGAAAGAGTGCTGGGTTTAGATGACCCCAGCTAGATGCCTACCCAACCTCCTCTTGAAGACCCCCAGGATAGGGGAGAGCACCACTTCCCTTGGGAGCCCATTCCAGACTTTGGCCACTCTAACTGTGAAGTTCTTCCTAATGTCTAATCTAAATCTGCTCTCTGCTAGCTTGTGGCCATTATTTCTTGTAACCCCCAAGGGCGTCTTGGTGAGTAAAACCTCACCAATTCCCTTCTGTGCCCCCATGATGAACTTATAGGCAGCCACAAGGTCGCCTCAGGTGCTCTAGTCTCTCCTCATAAGGCTTGGCCTGCAAGCCCTTAACCATATGAGTGGCCCTTCTCTGGACTCTCTCCAGGTTATCCACATCCCTCTTGAAGTGCGACGCCCAAAATTGCATGCAGTATTCCAACTACTGTCTGACCAGCACCTGATAGAGGGGAAGTATCACCTCCTTGGTTCTTTTCATCGTGCATCTGCTGATGCATGATAAAGTGCCATTAGCTTTTCTGATGACTTTGTCACACTGACAACTCACATTCATCTTGGAGTCCACTAGGACTCCAAGATCCCTTTCCGCTTCTGTGCCACCAAGCAGGTCATTTCCTAGGCAGTAGGTACGCTCAACATTTTTCCTCCCTAGGTGCAGCACTTTCCATTTCTCCTTGTTGAACTGCATTCTGTTGTTTTCTGCCCACATTCGTCGGGAATGCTCCTGAAACAATCGGGTGTCCTGAAGCCGAATAGAATGCTCCAGTCCTTTAGCCAGCCCAACATTCCACTCATGCACAGAGAATATGTTTCCTTGAGCACTTAGCTTGTTCTGCAGTTGGGTCTTCCAAGCAGCTGGCATCAGGGAGCTCCCAAAATTGAACCTGGCAGGGTCCACAATCTGGGTTTGCGAAGACTGTGTAGGTGACACAGTTACCTCTGCTTCAACCAGTTCAGCTACACATTGCCCCGGCTTCGCTGTGATGTCTTTTCCTGTGGGGTTCACTACTAATACTGTCACTGAAAATGGAGCTTGCCATCCAGTATCGACTATCCCACTGGGAACCAGCATCTGCCTTAAATGTCCAGAGTTCTTAGGTGACTCTACCACAGCTGAGGTCTCAATCAGCTGATATACTCCAGCGCAAAAGGCATGCATGGGCAAAGCTATTAAGTACTGCTTCTCAGCCTTTTGCCTACAATATCGCGCTAGCACCTGGAATAGACTGGAGTTGGTTTTGACAATTATAGTGGCCCCTTGCATCCACTTAGGATCTGGGGACACAAGCGCAGTAACAGCCATAGACTTGCATACCCCGGCCACTTCCTTGGGGAACTCTAGCTAGGCAGTAACATACTCACTGTATGGGTAGACCTCTTGGCTTAAGCCACATAGTCCCAGCCCAGTTAGTGATTGCAGTGGTAGATGCTTCAAAAACTTTTCATAGAAAGACTGGAATATGATAGTTACTTGTGACCCACTGTCTAACACAGCAATATACTTCCACCTATCACCATAGGGACCTCTGCCCTAGGACCCACTAGTCCTGGGGGAAACTGAGCTGGGATTCCAGGACTGTCAGAGCCTGGGGGTAGCTAAGACTTAGGTTGGGTCCTTACCCAGGTCTTGCCACCATTTCCCAGCTCCTGCCTTGTTGCCTACAGTCACTGAAATACCAAAGGTGGGTTTCCCTGACTTGTACACTGGCGCTTGAAATGTCCATCTTCCCTGCACCTGTAACAAAATTTTTCTCTCCCCTCAGGCTGGCTAGGCCATTGTGACCTGATAGGTGGTGAGCCTTGGGAGGCCCTGGGCTGTTTTTCCTGTATCACCTGGTCTTGCTGGTGCAGCACAGCTAGTGGCTGTGGAGCATTGTTGTCAAAGTCAGGTGCCATCAACATCTCGACAACCAATGCTTGTGGTGGGCACGGAGCCACGGCCAATCCCGGGGCTGGCGCTGGTGTTACCACTTTGATGAAGGCCTTTACAGATTGTAGACTTTCACCCTCCCTGATTTCCCGAAGCAACTGCCCAAATGTAGGGGAATTCTCTTTCCTTCAAGTGAGGCTGAGCTCTCCTACCAGTTGTTCATCATAAAGCATTCCTACCCGGAGCTGCTGCAAGTGAGCCTTGTCAGCCATCTCCCGAGTGAGTCCTCCTTGGGCCACTAGCTGCTGTAACACTCTCTCTAGTCGCAGGATGTCAGCTGAGGGTGTTTCCTCTTTTTGTTGGTATGCCTTATTAAATTCCAGGAACAAACCTTCGGCTTGCACTGATTTTCCAAAGACACAAGACAGAAGTTTGAGACACTGGAGAACCGAAATGTTGGCGTTTTCCTCCTTAATCATATGGACCACTTCAAAAGCTGGATCTCAGAGACTCTCTAGCAGCTGCCTCTGCTTATCCTCTTCTGAGACTGCCCATAAGGCCAAAGTATCCATCATATGGGAATGCCAAGCCTCAAAGTCTCTTCCCCTGGGAGGAGTGGGTCCTTCTCTGAAAATATGTGGAGCCTCTTGTAGGCAAATGACTCAGGTGATGGCTGGAGTGCCTCCTTCAGGGCTTTTCTCAATGCCTTTAACCACTCTGGATCTGGTGCTCTGGAGCCAGTGCTCTGGAGCCCACCCCACTCTTACCTGGGGCAGCTGGCACAGAGTCTTCAGCTCCTCTGGAGGGGGGTTCTTCAGATTTCCCTCCAGAGTCTGAGTGAGGCACAGGCCCCCTATCTACTACAGTTACAGCCTCGACTTCCTCATCTGTGACCTCTAGCATTCAGGGAATTCACAGGGCATCCACTGTGGCTGTCAGTTCACATACTGCCATCTGATGATCCCCTCTTTCATCAGAGCACACTCCACACACCTGACATAGTCTAAGTAATTGATAGGAACCCCTAAGCAGATCCTGAATGGCCTCTGCTGAAAGGCCCTTGGGGATGTTGGTAATCACAATCACCCTCCCTGGGCTCACCTGCAGCTCCATAAACCACTGCAGAAGCTTAGCCATGGCCATGGCCATAACAATTGAGAGCCATCACACCAACACTCCCACAATGAAGTGAAAAATTATTTGGGACAAGCAAATCAAAACAAAAACACAAGTCTGCTGCAAGGTGGGGGAGACACTCAGCTACGGGTAAATGGCACCTGTTAAGATGGGTACACTGCCAAGAAATCCCAGACGAGCCCCCACAATGTAATCCTGGGCGTGATACTACATGCGTCCTCACCTGAATAATGGGATCCTGGGGTACCCGATAGCCAGTAGCCCTTCCTAGTCCCCTTGGCAAGCTGCTACAGTGCCCCTGAGTGGAGCCCCCTTACAATCAAGCATCCTCGCAGACAATTCCAGCTCAGGGCCCTTCCCGGGCTTTTGCTAACGGCTCTGTTTCAAAACTTTGCTGGGGTTACATCACCCTTTCCACTTCCAACAGAGCTGCTTCCAAAACAGCTTCACTTGCCAGCCTACAGTGTCCCCTGTAGGACAAACTCTGTCTCTCTGCCAGGCAACCTTTCCCATTGTGCTCAGGTGGATCCATTTTTTTAAAGGCTGCTACACAGAGTAAACTGCTTTTACAGCACTCTCCAGGGAGATGTGTCTGAATCACCTCATGCAGAGAGGATAATTGAACATGGATCTTCCTCATCCTAGGCAAGTGCTCTAAACCCCAGACTATTGTGTAGAAGGGGGCAAGGACCTCTTTAATTGGTTGAAAAGTAAGTGGTAGCCACCACTGTATGTTACACTCAGGCATGGTCTAATAACACCTTCCAGATTTAGCATCTCAAGGCAGAGCAACTTCTATATTTCAGGAATTTAACTGGAATGAATTGGGCACTAAGCTGCTTGGCTCTGTTAAGTATGTGGTGTTTTGGGGCATGAGAAAAAGCAGAATTTTAGGTACCGGGTCTAATTTATGGTTAAATAGTCAAGCACCCATGGACTTCAAGCACCTTCAAGTTAGGTGGTAGCAGTGCAGAGGATTGCAGTTTTAAGTTTAGGTTGCACGTGACCCTTTGACTTTATTTACACTCTTACTTCAGGGATTTCAAACTGTTCACAAAGGATAGTAAGTCTCCAGTACCCTTTTCCAGGCAAACAGAGGCAAAGACAGCATTACTTGCTTAAAGTTAAAAAGTGGCTCCACTGAAGGGCTAGAAACAAAATCAAGTTCTAGTTCTATTGTGTTCCAGTCCCATCTCTATATGTTTATTTAGGTGAGTAGTAGATCTGGATATTGAGGACCTCTATTTATTTACAGAGGGCAAAAGTAAATTAATCTCTGGCCAGTCCAAGGGCTGCAAACCATTAATTTCCTACTTTAAATCCTTAAAATAAGGCTGAAGTGGTGACCCTGTATAAAGGGGCTAATATCATTCCTTCCTAAGTAGAATGATGTTGGTAGCAACCTAACAATATTAAACAGATCTGTTTCAATATTTGACTTGCTTGTGGCCATGATACCTGTCTATTACTGGACTGAAACCAACATCTTATTTGATATGCTTATCATAAAATAGCTCTCTGACTAATGCCTTTTCTCAGCCTGAGCCCGATTCAAACCAGTAACTCAGAGTGAAAAGCTAGAACTGATTAACCTTGAGATTTCCTCTCTCAATTCTATAAGCTAAATATAAATGTGACTGGCTTTGGTCTAGTTAGTAAGGAGGTTCATTAAACCAAAATTAGCAAAACTAATTAAGTATTAAAAAGTGTATTACTAGAGTTGGAATTGTATTAGGAGACCCAGAAAGTAAAATGAATAGTAGAGACAATACTAGAGACTTTTGAAACCATGAGTGCATGAACCAAGAAACATATCAGTTTTCAGGTATGTAAACATAAGAAATACCTGATTCTCATGACCAGTTTCTAGTAGCCACAATGATGGAACTATACTAATCAGGTATAAAAATATTGCTGGTGAAAACCTGTGAAGGAAAAGAAAAGATGGCTTAGTTACAACACTTCAAGCATCACATATCATCCCATTTTAGGAGTAGGGCTTTGAGTATATTACCTTTCAGTGTGAACAATGTTTTAAGTGTTTTATGTATTCTGCCATATTGAATATTGCAGAATAGCTGCAAACAACATCTCTAATGGAAGTAACTCTCACTGAATTTCTAATGCAATCAATGCATTTAATGGTCTTAATGTGACCATCTATACAGATGTCTTTGAACACCCTTCTAAAGCAAAATTATGCTGTTTTCTAATTTATACTTCACATATGGAATTCTGTGTAGAATGAGTGTTTAGAAATCTCTAGCCAAAAACATCCTTCTTATCTCAAGTTAGTGTAAATTTGGAGTCGCTCTATTGTGGCTTTTATACTGGTGAGATGCTATAAAAGTCATTTGAGAGCAGTATATGTAAATGCAACCAAGGTAACCAAAACAAATGTTTCCTCATCAAAGATCTTTCTAAAAGGAATAAAACTGCCTATAAGAATATGGGGTCCAATATACACATGTGCAATCGTGTAATCTTCTTAACTGTGAATCTGATTCTCTGGTTCTCTTTCACCTTATGTATTACTTCTTGCTGGTTCAAAGATCTTTGTAATACTTTAGACTCTCTTCCTGACACTACCTTCTAGAGCAGGGCTTGTTTTCCAGGAACATTAAGTGTTTTGTCATACCTTCTACATACATTTTCCTCAATCATTTTCACAGGATGAAATGCTGCTCTCTCTTTTAAATGGGATTTTATTATGAGAGTTGTTTACATTTTTCAATTAAATCCCTGCCAACAATTTCTTTATATTATACTTGATTTTGGACTAGGAGTGAGGTCAGATGTAATTAATTTTCCATCCAAAACTAGTCTATAAACATTATTGAAATTCTTTTGAAATCTAGGGGAGTCTTTCCATTGGCTTCATTGCTATTGTGATCAAATCCTAGTTTCCTAACCCTACACCTATTTCAAATGAATGGCAAAATTCCTATCAATTTCTGTGATGTAGGATCAAGTCTTCTGAGGAATTTTACTGGGTTCTCATAAGAGTCATTAGTAAATACTTTAGTCAAATGAAACTGCTTGAAGCAGCCTAACCATTTGGGCTAGGATGATGTTTCAGTAGAATTAAAGCATTTTAGGGATATTATGGAAAATATTAGCCTTATTATTAAATTCATGTTGTGAATTATTTCCATAGCATGTTTGTATTTTTAAAAGTAGGACTTTTCTCATAAACTGATCTGATGATCATAGCTTCCCTGTTGCTGAGACTGTAGTCATTCCAGTTGCTTCAGCTAATGCAAGCTCTATCCATTCTTAATATCAGAGACTATATATCTTCTCAACATGATCAGTTTCTTCTCTTTCTTGGATTTGAAAATGATTAAATGCTTCCTGTTAAAATCTGAATTATTATTATTAGGCTCTGTAATTAATACCCACTGGGTGCATCTACATGTACAACTAGCACATAGCAGTAAACTCTGGCACAGTTTATTGCTTCTGGGTGCAGCATTTACATGTGTGCTTAGGACCACAGTACATTGAGGCAGGGCAGAGCAGCCTCAGCTGGCAGAGGGCCCAGGGGGTCAGTCTGCCAGCCTGGAGCTGCTGCACCATAGCTCCACAGTCAAGTTCCACAGTAAAGGGCACATGTAGATGCACCCACTGCAACAAACTGATAAATCTCATTTCACACTATCTGCAGATGGGTGCAGACATGGCTGCATTTCAATTCTGTTCATGTTTTGAATGTTGCAAGGACTATTTTTCCAAACATAGGGGGTAAAACTTGGCCTCTCTTAAATTAAAGCTTAAAAACTGGAGTGCAATTTGATTGGCACAAGGGAAAATTACTGGTATCAGCTTGCTAAACTGACATAAAATGTCTTAATCAAACACCTGATGCAACTGCCCTCAAAAATGCTTAGTTGAGCCTGTTTTTATTTTTATTTATTTTACTTCATTCTTTTGTTACTGATTTTTGGCCAGATTATTTAGGAAGGGAACATACAAACTCTAATTTCCACCCAGAAACATGAAGCAGGTGTAGAACAGAAGACTGCCATATTTTATCTTGAACAAAGATTGGCTATTTTTCCTGTAGGAAAAACATTCCAGCTGGCCACCTAGCAGCACTGATCTAATAATGGTGTCTCTAGCCAGTTAAGCTCAGGAGTTTTAGCCTTGACTTTCCTTTCAGAAAAAGCTACCCAGAAAAACTATTCTTTGTCCAAGTTTGGCTGCCACTGTTAATTGCTTGTGCTAAAGCAACCAGAAACTATAGCTACAAATTATGGATGTAATACCTGGCTATTCTGGAGATACAGTTTTCAATGTGATGCAAACAGATCAATGACACAAACATGCAGTGACCATGGGTATTTCTATGAACTTAAGTTGTTGATATTGAATTTTGGAATTTATGACTACAGGAAAATCCATTATCCAATGGTGTTGTGAATTAATTTATATCCCTAACATCCAAATGTAATTTCTTTGAAACTAAGTACCCCAAATTTTTAGCGATCCTCTGACATATTTGGATAACTTTAGCTTACCTTTAGGAGGATTTAAAGCAGTCTATTCATATAAGCTAAAGGAAGATTTGTACCCTGACTTCTTCAAATGTTTCCATATTTCCAAAAGATCCTACAGGGTACATCTACACAAGATGCTTACTGTGCAGTTGACTAATTAGCTGCACAGTAAATGCAGCAAGCCCTGGCTCAACATACAGCAATCCCAGGTGCAAATGGGAGTTTATTGCCCTGGAGTTTTTACTGTGCATTAATAGGCATGTGTAGACATGCCTATAGTATGCCACTATCAGAGGATCATGGTGCATTAATGACCCCAGTCCATAGCTGAACCAGTGATCATCTTTAATAATCAGATATTTACTAACTCTTATACCACAGTGATGCGTAAACCTGCTAGAGGTTATCGTGGAAGCTCTAGGATAGGGGTGGAAAATGTTAGATTTCTACTAGGGCTGTACAAAGCTTTGGTCCCTGATTCAATCTGGCAGACATTCAGCCCAATTTGGTGGCCAAATCTCTGAATCTAAATCAAATCAGAGGACCCTTTAAGCTCTCTGAATCGAATCAGAACCCTCCAAATTGATTCAGAGAGATTTGGAAAGATTCAGAGATTTGGACACAGAGACAGCTTTATGTGTTTTTTCTACATAGCTCTAGGTAGCAGGGGCTCCTGATTGCTGTAATAGTGGGGCACATGGAATGTGCCACTGAAGCATGGAGGGCCCCCAGTGTGTTCAGCAGCAGATCCAGAAGTGGACTAGAAGCACTTCCAGTCCACTTCCGGTTAGTGCTCAGGGGGACAACCCCAATGTCCCCCCAGTTCAGTGACTGGTGCCTCCTGAGTCTGAGGAGGGGCACCTTGGGTTCCCATGAAGCCAGCATGCTCCCCAGCAGACCAGGAAGTCAACTGGAAGTACTTTTGGTCCACTTCTGGGTTTGCCACCAAGCATGTGGTGCCCCCCCACCCCCCCCTGCACTCCTGTGGGATGCACCTCCATGCACCCCAGCATTGCAGTGATCACAATCCATGCCTGCTACCTCAAGGTATGTAGAAAAAAAATTTAGAGCCGTCCATGTCTGAATTGCTGATTCTCTGAATCAGCATTTAATCTTCAGATTTGAATTCAGCTGAATCAAATTAGGCACAACAATCCAAATCAATTAATCAAATCACTGTCACTGATTTGGGCTGAATCCAAATCCAAATTGAATAGGGCCCACTTTGCACACCCCTAAATTCTTCTGGAAAGTCAAGCATTCTTCTTTCTGTAGGTTTAATTGCATTGTAGCAATTCATAAATGTAAACTCAAGTAGCAGGTATCTAGTTTCATTTTAGGGATGAACTACCCAAAGCAGAAGCAGAGGCGATGGTGTATCATTGTTGGCACTAATCTGGGTTCTGTACAAATGCACAAATTTTTATATGCTAGGTAAACATCCTTGACAGTAAAATGCTTGAATTTACTTGCTCAAATTAATCTGTTTTCTTCTTCCCACATAACATGTAGTGGGTATGAAGTATTCAGGCTTGAAGCCTGTACCAATTTCAGTGGAGGCTTCATATTGGTCTTCATACTTGTGCAAGGTTCTGTTCTAGTGTTGAATCTTCACCTAAATTTGTGTGGGAATCCTTTGTTCACTTTGAAGTAGTGGCTAGTTTGCATGACATTGTTCAAGAGAGATTATACAGTGTCTGACATAAGCCAGGTTTTTCCTTACAGAGATTTCAGAATAAAGATGAATCCCAGTTAAGAAATAATACTGCATCAGCAAGGGGTTAGACTGGAGATCCTGATTGTTATCATTAGTATATGGTGAATTTAGTGGCTTCTGATTTTTGTATTTTTAAGGGAATAGCAAAGGTTTCTCAAGTCTGGAACAGTCCTTAAATTTTTACATATGCAGATAGGTTGACATGAATCCAGTCTTCTCCTGGCCATGAAGCCTGCCAGCTGTCAAAGAGGTAGGTGCAGGGGCTTTCTGAGTTCTGGGGCCCTGTCCCTCTGGCTGCTGACAGGCAAAACTCATGTCATGGATGCTTGTGCAATTGCGTCTGACTTGGGGCACAGGGGAGTGGGTGGAAAAACTACTGCAGACCTGGCTGCTAGGTCCTGCTGCATCCACAAAGCCTTCCAGCTATTAGGAGATAGGTGCAGGGAGTTCTGGGGCCCTGAACTCCTAACTGCTGACAGGCAAAACTCGTGACATGGGTGCTTGTGCAACTGACTGTCTCTGTCTTGGAGCAAAAGAAGTTCCTGGCTCTGTATTGATTCTTTCCTCTCCTTAGTCTGTGGTTTTGTAGGTGTTAATCCTTGCTCATTAACTCATTATCCTCACTAGCTACTGTGTATTGAGGTAACAGTAGCTTAGCAGCCAGGCCTACAGTAGTCTCCGCCCTCCCCTCCCCCCCTGTGCCCCAAGACAGGCACAGTTTTGCTTGACGGCAGCCAGAGGTGCAGTGCCCTAGAACCCAGAAACCTCTGCACCTATCTCTTTGACAGCTGGCAGGCTTCATGGCCTCAGTAGGGGCTAGCAGGACTGCAGCTTTCACTTTGCTGCGCCTTAACACACAGAGTGTCGCCCATGTCATGAGTTTTGCTTGTCCACAGCTTAAGGTACAGTTTTCCCCAAACCCCTACACTTATCTTTTTGAAATTTGGCAGGCTTTGTGGCCTCCACAGGGGCTACCATCTCTTCAGTTGTGATCCCACTGTGGCTTAACACTTACACATGACTTGAGTTTTGCTTTCAAGAATTTGAGGTGCAGTTTCCCCAAAACCCCTGCACCCATCTCCTTAAAACTTGGCAGGCTTTGTGATTTCAGCAGGGGCTATCATCCTTGAAGTTTTCACCCCACTGTGCCTTAACACACACACACAGTGTCACCTATGTCATGAGTTTTGCTTGTCAGCAGTTTGAGGTGCAGTTTCTCAGAAACGCCTGCACCTATCTCCTTGAAACTTGGCAGGATTTGTGGCCTCAGAAAGAGCTATCTACCTTTTAGTTTTCACCCCACTGTAGCCTAACACACACACGTGACATAAGTTTTGTTTTCAGAAATTTGAGGTGCAGTTTCCCAATAACCCCTGCATCTAGAACCTTGAAATCTGCATGAATAATGCACTTAGAAGAGGTTAGTGTTCCTAAAAGTTTCATCTTAATCATCCAAAATGCAACAAAGTTATAGATATTTAATTGATTCCCCATTATACCCTATGGCTGAATCTCTGAATCTTTTCCAAATCCTTTCTGAATTGATTTGGAAGCTCCAAATCAATTCAGAAAGCCTAAAGTTTCCAGAGATTTGATTCAGATTCATATCCTCCAAAGATCATCTAGATTCAGCCTCCAAATCATCTAAATCATCTCTGAATCCAAATTGTGATCCAAAGCTTTGCACAGCCCTACTGTCTTATCTTTTCATACTTCCTGAGGCACCCTTCAAAGGATCTAATGGTATCACAGGGTACCCTGGCACCCTGGTTGAGAATTACTGTCTTAAATGTAACTGCATAGCCTTATACTTTTTAGAATTGCATAGCTGGATGTTCTTTTCTTGCTCCTATATAACAAATACTTTGACACTTACAATCATTAGGTATTATTGTATTATTAAAATGTACAAGGGAAATTAGTGCTGTAAGAATATTCAAGTTTAGGTTGTGAAATGTTTGTATGTTTTGTTTCACTATAGTACTCTGAACTTTTATAATACATTTGCAAGATGGTGTTAGCATTTGTGATCCTTTGAGTACTTTACCTTTTGCCTACGGATTTGTCTTTCAAAGTTTTTAAAAAATGGACAAGCACAAAATGGCAGTTACAAATACCTTATCTCTGTTTTTACAGAGCATTTGACTTGGCTGCCTTATGTTAATGAATTGCAAAGGATGAGGATTAAAGCTAAATAATCGTTTCTGGATAGATGTTGTCCAGACACCTGTAATGGTCTTGTATTTAGGTGAACTTTGGTACACATTTTAAGAATTATCTTAAAATTCATTTTTACCAGAGCATATACAACTCAGTGGCTTCTCTATGAAACAGTCTCTAAATTCACATCCAATTTGATTAGAAATACTTAGCAGAATATGCATCATGCTGTGCTGATGATCTTGTGTCTGTTGATACTGTTCTAGAGTAGGCTCAGGGCTGTCACTCCTACAAGCACTACTTCTGAGGAAAAATGCCCAGGAAAGCTGTAGATATTAGTGAGGTTATCAGAGGAGATGGGGGATTGC
This sequence comes from Caiman crocodilus, assembly GCA_030014935.1. Taxonomy (NCBI): domain Eukaryota; kingdom Metazoa; phylum Chordata; order Crocodylia; family Alligatoridae; genus Caiman; species Caiman crocodilus. The sequence goes on along the minus strand of JAGPOW010002673.1, from coordinate 511,537 downwards.
CTTGGCAATCTGCTTTCTCCACAGTCCACTACTTGGGCTGTGGCCAAGATATCTGCTCCATGCACAGGCTTGCTATTTCATGAGGTGTTACTCAAAAAGAGCCCAAAGCTTCTGTCTGTGTAGATGGAGCACCAACACAAAGGAAAAAATGTGCTTTGTCTTACAGCATCAGAACAAAAAGTCTCTGGCAGGAGGCTCTCAAGTTTCCCCATGACACACCCCACAATGTTTGATTTTCAAACAGCCTTTTTCACAAGTTACCTCTTTTAAAAGCCCTTTGGATTTGGCATTGTGGCTGCCAAAGCTCCCCAAGCCCCCAAAATCCCAGAGGCAAACCTGGTGTAGCAGCTGATGCAAAAATCCCTGACCGCTTGACAAAGACAAAGCAGGAGCAACTCCTGGAACAGAGCTGAAGAAAGAATCAGCCCTGCTATAAAATAACAGCCCAGTTCAAGTGAGCCTCATATCTGCAGTAACGTACATGCAAAGAATTAAGAGACCCTCTGGAGGACTTGAAGGAATATGCTCACCATTTGTAGCCCTTCCCATGCTTAAACTTGAGGGTGAGCCCTGTTTCCAGGCACAGGAGGAGGTTGAGCAGTGCAAGCAGCCAGTACAGAGGTTCCTTCTTCACTTCAGTCACTCTCCAAACCCCGATCAGAGAGTGTAAAATAAAGAGCAGCCGTGTAACCAGGGCATTGAGTAGCACTAAAAGCTCCATTCTCAGTTTGTGCCCCTCCTTCTCTCTGTTATTCTTCACTGCAGGGGCCCAGTGCTTCTTAGGAGTGATAGGAAGTCGCCCTACTAATAACTGATATGTGTAAGCGGGACAAGGAGACAGACCTCTTCTCTTGTTCCATCTCAACAAAGGGGCCTCTTATAATAAAAAGAAACAGCATTGCCCCTCCCCTAGACTTCCTGAAAACTCTTTTTTTTTTAAAAAAAAAAATCATGCTTCCAAAATACAGTGATTTCCATTACAGGACTCAGCAGCACAGTTCTGCTTCAGCACAGTGAGCCACAGGCATAAAGGATTTTATTTTGCCCCATTCACATCCTTCTCTCAGGGGCTAGAAAAATCAGGGGAATTTACTTCTGTGGTAATTTCCAACTCTACTCTTCATGACTTGCTGCTTCTGTTTCATTTCTATCAAAGGGCAAACAAATCAAAATATTTATCAGTGAAATCATCTTCTGAAATTAATTGTACAACTCACCTCCATCATATATGGTTAGGACTCTGAATACCCGAAAGGCGGAAGTAAGTCTTTTAAATAACGGTTACATTTGAATAAATAAAGCAGCAATTAAAATGTCATTCAGAACATAGAGGTTTAATTCCTGTGTGGAGGAAAAATTTTTTTTTGGTGGTGTTGATGTTGCACAAATTTCAGTGTTGGGTAGCTTTTCTATCTTCCCTGGTAAATATTGTACTGGGTAAAAAAAGTAATTCCTGCAACTGATTTAAGGTCTGAAAGCATATCTGATACAAAACAACAAAGAACTCAAGTTGGAATCTGGTCAGCTGCTCTGCCTTTCCTTCATCATCAGAGAAAAAAGAAAAATACACAGAAGTCTGTGTTATACCATTTATCTCTGAATTACTTGCTATCATGTGTTCTTTCTGTTTGCAAGGAAATAATTTATAACATATAGTATTCATTAAAGCCACTTCAGCTTTTCCCATTGTGATGATAACCAATATTTATATTTATACTGTGTAATAAACAAGTTAAGTCTCCTAAATTAAAAATAAATATCTGGACTGAATCATCACTGTAATACTCAAGTTTTACAGTAAAACAGTACTGTAATACTCAAGTTGCACTCATGTGCAATCTTAAGGTAGCAAAGTGGAGAATCAGTCCCAGTGTGGATTTTTTTGGTCCCCAAATGATCTAACCCATGAACTTGGTTTTAGGCAAAACCAAACAAAGGACTTTGCTGCACTAAACAAAGGACTCAGCATTGCTCAGCAGCTGTAGTTTTGAAATTATTGCTTCTCTGTTCATTTACTGCAGCATTTTTACAGTAACAGAAGGAAATCCTTTCTGGACATCCTAACTGACTTGGGTTTTTTTGAGAGAAAACATGATTTAGTTAGAACCGAAAGTTTCCAAAATATTCATCCTTTTAACTATATACTCTCTGCCCATCCTGCATCATAGTGAAAAAACAAATACCTAGACTGGGCATGAAAGAAAGGTTAATGATACTTAACAAGTAAAAAAAAAAAATCTTTCCCAAGACAAAAGAATCCACTTCCACCACTTAGAGCACCCACTCAGGAAATGCCTGAGTAAATAAATGGGTTTAGAAATTTGCCTTTTGAGGTCAACAAAACTTCAGTGTCAAACTGGAAGGGAAATGAATATGCATCATGGGTCTATCACTGCTTATAGCCCTGCTTATAGCCCTTCTACTCTACACTTTAAATCTCAGAGTCCATGGTTTATATTATAAAGGATTTTAACACAAGCAGACCCAAGCTCTAAATTAGCAGACCCAAACTCTAAATTAATTATTACTGAAACCATAAAAGGCACTTCAGTGACTGTAACAGCACAACAGGCAGGTAGAAAAACAAAATTATAATAATTGAAGTATAAAAAGTGTTATTTTACTGTATAATATATAATAATGTAATACTGTAATACTGTATATAATATATAATACTATAATACTGTAGACATGTGGCTACATTTACTGAATCAAAAGTGGATGTGTCTTCATTTGCTTATCAGTCCAGTCTCTGCAGCTTAAACTAACCTGCAAAGACTTAATCAATTTAGCTTTAGGTTTTTTGACAGTTTGTAATTAGCCAAATAGTGACTTCATGCTAGGAATACCCAAGCATTATGGGGAACCCTGTGCAATTTGGGGTAGCTACTTTTTCAAAATATTTATAAGATCTTTACATCATTTTGTACATGCCTTGGAACCATTGTTGTAAGACACTCAGTGTCCTGAGCTTGTGCTATGTAATTAAGCAGCAGAGTTGGACATTTAACAAGCATGCTTTGTGAAGTGTTACAAAGCAGGACCTTGCATTAAGCTACATACAAGGTTTATTTCCCTCTGGATTTTTCCCAAACATTTTCAACTCTTCTTTCTGTAAAAGGACAGCTCTCTTTTCTTAAAAAGACAACCCTAGTGTTTCATAACCTATTTTATTTTAAAACACTAAAGGTATCCACCATTCTTGTGGAAGGTCTACGTACAGTGACACAGATAGGCACACAAGTCCTTTTTTATTACTGATTCATATAGTACTACCAAGACATGATTATATTTCATAACTGATGTGTGTTCCCACACCATACTCTTACTTAAGGATTTTAGATTTTTTTGCAATCAGCTCTTTTCTTAACCATAGTTTTATCAGTTCTGGTGCCAAGTAGGCATTCACTATATGTGAACACTCTTCACTGTAGGCACCAAAGGTGCCTACAGTATCCCCTCTTCACTTAATACTTGCTTGACACCCCAAGATCTTTTTTGAGTGAAAATGCAGAAATTGCATAGCATACCCTAATGCAACAACAGTATTTCATATACTTCCCAAACACAGATCAGCACAGACATACCAAAACTTCTGATTTATACTCTCTAAAGACCAATTCCCCCTGTTGTGGCTCTCCCAATGCCTTGATGGTGTACCTCTCAGTCTTCAAACAATGTTTAAGGATATTGTAAAATAACAAATAAATTGTAGTATAACTAAGGACAACTGGGAAAGCAGTCCCTGGTGCTGACTTGTTTTAAAATAACAGCTGCTTCCACAGCCACATTGGTAACTAGAAGTTGCTACTGTCCTGGGTGCTCACCTGCCCTGCAATACTGCTACAAAAAACACGCACCATAAATAGTTCACATAACACCTTCTTGTACTCAGTGGGTATGTCTACACATGCCCTTATGACACCATTGTTACTGTGCTAATACTTCCAGAAGTACTAAATGATGGCACAATAACAGCCCATACTGTGTTGTTTGCATGACACATGGTTATGCTTAGCTGCTACATCACAGTAGTAATGCACTATACTGAGGAAGCATGGTGCTATGGCAGTGTAGCTGTAGCATCGACATTTTTGCCCATGGATGCTATGTTGCCATAGCATGTTGCTGCGATGATGTAATGTTGCATGTAGACATGCACAGTGTGAAACAGGCTTAGCTAACTCTATGCCCAATGCCCTTCAAATGTCATTCAGTTCTCCTTACTGTCATGGTCCAAGTTTGTCTTGAACGCTATATTCCAGATACAAGATAAAATAACTTGGACCCCAATCGTCTTTTTGCACAGAACTTCCAGCATACAGGCTCTTGGGGATCTCTAAAAAGGTATAATCTGGGTGTTGGTAGACTTTAAGGAAGAAACACCAATTTCTAGATTTTTTTCTTTTTTTTACGTATTCCCTCACTCTTTACCACTGGCTCTGACCACCTAGCCCTGCCTTCCCCTTTCCTTTGGCATGTTAACATGTTTATTTGAGCCTGCCTCCTTAGTTCAAACAATACTACGGTGCCTCTACATCTTTGCAGACACCATCCTTCAGCATCAGTGGCCCTCTTTGTCTAAGACCTCTGGGTTTATTTAAAAAACTAAGACATCAGGTTCATATCTACTTGCTTGGAATTCATAATTGGATTTTGTCATGTCAGCCAATGGCTGGGTCAACAGGCAACTGTCTTCCACTTCCTCTTCCTCCAAACAGTTTGCTGAAATAATGTTTCCTCTGACAGGGTCAAAAGACCCTTAAAGTTCAAATGAATTCTGGAAGTATTGCCTGGGTGGGAAAGAAATCCACTAATGGCCTTCCCACATTTCCTCCAGATTAAAAAAAAAAGTCTCTAATAGGTGGCCCTCTTTCATACCTGGAGGGTGCTTTCGAGTCCGAGCTGAATTGATAAGTAGCTTATGATTAAGCATACTTCCTGATAGTCAGGGTTGAGAGGTGTTCCTGGCCCTGTCTCAAATGATTGGTGGACGCATACATGGACCATGGTTCATGTCATGTTCTCAAAGCCAATTGGATGACAGGCAAGGCAAAATAAAGTCCCTGAGCCCAGTCTGTTTCACATTCTGAATGCTGGTTTGTTGGTAGAGGATGCAGAGAGTGTTTGGATTGTTTATTGGTGTTATGAGTATTAATAATGAATATAAAACCATCTATAAATATTAATCACAATTATTTATCTATTGAATATATTGATAATGTGCTTAAACATATGCTACATCATTTATATAGGTTTATATTGATTATTGTAACATACAGATTATTTTATATATTCATAACATTTCTAATTATTTTGTGATCAGATGGTAATTACATTTTGACATGACTGATTATCATTTCAAATACTTATCCTCATAATGTACCAGTAAATAATCTGTGGCTCTCTAGATAAATTTTAAGCATACAGTGGGCAAAGCAGAAGTAGGAACCCTGGGAACATCCAAGCTAGTGAGGAAGCTGGCTACTAGCCTTAGTTTATTGCCAAACACTTTGTTATAAAAACATCCTCCAGAGATGGGGGATTGTAACAGGGCACTATGGTTAAAAAGGTGGGAAGACTCCTCAGGTGCTGGTTGCTGAGGCAACTAGAGGGAGCTAATGATCCGCACCTGCCTGGCCAGCTGACAAGAAGAGGCAGGGCCTGGTTCCTATATAAACCACAGGCAGGAGGCCAGGCAGCAGTTCTCTGCCAGCAGCTAGAAAGGAGGGAGCTCCCCAAGCAATGATGTGAGAACCGCAGTGTGACAGCGGCACACCACTGTCACAGGCACAGACAGGAGACAGAGAAGATTGGGGGGCAGCAACAACCCCTCAAGAAAACCCCGGGACAAGCTACTTACCCTTGGGAGGGATGGCAGCGTCGGAGCCGGAAGCGCGGCAGCAGCTGCAGCCGTCATTACAGCTGCGGGAGCCAGCATTACGCCGGCTGTTTAAACAGCTGTTCCCGGCAAGGGGAACAGCTGAGACAATTTTGGCAGCCGCAGCGGCCACCACGGGAAGTTTAAAAACCCCAGCAAACCCCACGGCAGGGGGGAGCCAGGGAAGGAGAGAGGAGACAGGCAGCACGCCAGTGGTGCTGCGGCTCCCCTGGTGTGAATGCCTCAGACAGGCAACTCTGCCTCAGCTCAACAGCTGAAGCAAGAACCAGGAACCTTGGCAGGGGCAGAAGGTGTGGTGCCTAGGGATTGCCAGGGCCAAAATGTTGTTCTGGGAAGCCTCCCCATCCCGGAGGAATATTATTTCTAAGATCAGGGGAGGAAAAGGGAGATGACCCAAGCTAGTATTTGGATCAGCAGGATCCTAAGGCAGGCTGACTTAAAGTGACCATTAGCCTAGGTCCATATGGTCAGGAGCACCTACCGGTCAGCAGGCCTGTGAAAAGCGGCAAGTTACCATCTCACCAGCAAGTGATCGGTTGGTGAGTGGACAGGGCGTAGGGGTGGCGGAGCCCCGTGGAACAACAGAAACCTCAACCGTGAGTACACCCGCGTCAGGGAAACCCCTCTGGTAGAAGAGCTCCACTGAACCTCTCCTTCGAATCACCAATAACATCAAAGTCGTGGCAGGCAGGATGAGGGGATGGGCTACCTGATGAAGGGTGTTACCGGACATGAGGCCCACCAATGTCACACGCAGGTACAGCCCAAGCCAGGTAAAGGATAATGGCTATAAGCTGGGCGGCTTTACGTTATATTATAGCCTAGGGGCTTGTGTTTTGTTATGTTGCTTATGACCGGAGGTTTGGGTGAGGCTATTAGGGGATGAAGGAGGCCTCATAGGGGACTCACACTAGTGTGGGGACCTCAGCACTGGTGAGGGCGCAGTATTTAGGGTGTATAGACCCCAGCCCCAGAGAAGGCAGCTGAGAAGCCCCAGAGAAGGGGGTGTTGTGCAGCAGCCCCAGTGCAGGTGTGGTGAGCCCCGGAGGAGGGAGCAGCAGTGTGGTGAGCCCCAGAAAAGGGGGGGACAGCATTACTGAGGAGCCCCGAGAAAGGGCGGCATGGTAGAAGAACCCTGACAGAGGGCGGCATGGTAGAAAAGCCCCAGAGGAGGGCAGCATTACAGAGAAGGCCCTGAGAGAGGGCGTGGAAGGAGGGAGACAGAGAGAGACTGAGCAACAATTATTCCATCTGCAAGGCTTGGGGCATGGTATTAGGGTGGTAGGAGCCACGCATAGCCCATGAGGTTTATGTACCGGAGTCAGAACCTTATAGGAGAAACCCCCAACATACACAATAGGATCGGTAGTCTCCTGCTCACAGACTAATAACATCAAGACATGCAGATGAGATTAGAGTGGGACAGCAGAGGTCCAAGAGAGCTCCAAGGGTGCCCCACATAAGGCGCAGATAATCTGGAAGATGGCGCTGGGGAGGGCTACCTGTCACACAAATGAATTTTGGTCTACTAAACAGAGGACACAGCTACATGAGATGCATAAATGTGCATTAGTGTAGTTTACTGTGCAGTAAGCATTTGCGTCTACACGTGAGTGCTTACTATACATTAAAAACCCTTAAAAACCCTTAAAAACCACATAAATTTTTCTACCTGCAAATGCAAGTAGCAAATGTACATGGGATTAAGGGTTTTTACTGCTCAGTAAGTGTGCACATGTGCAGACACAACTCAGAAGCAAGTTTACTCCCAAGTCTGCCCTGCCACTAGGAGGCCAGCCTCAAGCCAGCCCTAAGGCTCTGGACTGGGAGCCTCTCTTGCCTCAGGACTGGGCTACCTCTATGGCAGCCCCTGCCTACAGGCTTTAAAAGCTTGCAGGCATTTTGAGCCCTGGGGCACTCCAGACCCTGTGTCCCCCCAGGCAGGTCACAGACTAACTGTGCCTGCCTGCCTGCACCCCAATGCTGCTGCTTGGCACTGCACTGCCACATGGCTGTGAAGCATTGCCTGTGCCATGCAGCTGCCAGTGCCTTGCTGTGTCCCTGTGCTGAGCACTGCAGACATCTGCCCAGGGCCAGCAATGCAGGGGTAGCCACACAGTGGCCCAGAGAACTAGTGTAGGACCCACCCTGACATCCTCTTTGCCCAGGCCTGTATCCTCCACCTGGGACCCCAACTGGGCCAAGGAGGAGACTTCATGGTAACTTTGTAGTGCTGAGGGGCATGGCAGAAGTGCAGTGCCAGGTACAAGTGGGGTGGGTGCTCCAACACCTACATCTATGAGGCCTGTCAGACTGAATTTGGGAGCACAGGCAAAACGAGTCAATGCAGCAGTGCTGCATAAAGATCAAGGCTTTGCAGGCACACTGGGTAGCTGTGACTGACCACAATCATTGGTGCCTAGAAGTCCATGCCTCGTTATGTGGCAACTGATGGCCAACCTTGCACCCCGGGATCTGGGCCATAGCTGGGCACAATGTCTAAGCCCTTGCCCTATCCTGGCACCTCCAATGATACATTACCAGAGAAGCGCCTCTTGGATGTGCAGCACCCTATCCTGCCAAGTTTTCCAGCTGTAGTTTCCACCAGTAGCTCAGGGAGTCCTGGCCACCACCTGCCTTGCAAGCTCCACAGCCCCAGCCCCAGCCATAAGGCATGGCTGGCCATGACGCTGCTAGTCTCCAGCAGTGCCAGCTCTTCCCAGCGGGGGCAGGGGCCAGCAGGGAGCTTGCACAGTGCATGCCTTCCCCCCTCCCCGGCTTTGGAGGACACTGGCTGGAGCTGGGTGTTGTCTCTGCCAGCCAGGTCTGAGTAGAGCCACTGGACATGCCAGCCCCAGCCATGTGGTAAGGCCTGCACTGGGGGGAGGGCAGTTCCAGCCCCTGCCCCTGCCCTTAGCTCCTGTCCCTGCTCCTGTCCCTGCTCCCCACCTGGCCTACCTGCACTTCCCTGGCCCTGAGTTCACCCCTCCCCACCATAGCATGCAGGGAAGCAGGAGACAGTGCCAAACGTTATTGAGCAGCCCATGCTCCCACAGCTAGGCAGCCATGGAACTCTCACAGGATGAGGAACACATTGATGCCAGTGGCAATGTCTTCCTCAGCTGCAGGGGGAAGGGACATATATCACAGATACAGGTGGTACTCCAGGAGGCTGTGAGGCAGCCTGGGCCTGCCCCCCATGCTGTCATACACACACCCCTTGGCAACAACCCACCACCCTGCAGCAGGCTTTCCCCCCCCACCCCGGGCCTGGGAGGAGGTTCTGTGGTTCCTCCACTAGCTAGGAGCCCCTGGCTGGCACCCCACCCTTGGTGCCTACCACCCAGCCCTCCAACCTGACCCAACCCCACTCACCCCAGCTTTATGTGGGTGGAGAGCCAGAGCTGCCTACAGTGGTGCCCAGACTGCTCACTGGCCCTACAGGGCCTGGACTCCACTTGTCAGAGGGGGAGCCACCTGCACTGGGGGAACACCACCTGTCATCACCTCTGAGCAAGCTCCCTACCCACTGCACTTGCCACATGTCTGCACCTGCAAGGGAACAGCCAGAGGCCAGGGTGCTCTGCTCCCTTGGCCCTCCCTACCCCATGACCCCTACCCTGGGATGGTGCACAAAGGACATTGTACATAGTTTTCACAGGAAACAAGCTTTTTATTGTTGATAGGTGGGTTGGGTGGTGGAGGGGCTCTGTTTGTTAAGGTGGGAGGGGGCTCTCTTTGTTGGGGAGGGAGTGGGGCTCTAGTTAAAGAAGCTAGAGGCTGGCATGCAATGCAGGCAAGAAAGCCTGTCAATGAAAATGTAAATTGAGGCATCAGGGGATGAGAGACAGGCTGCAGGGGGTTAAGGGGGAGTGGAGGGAGGTGGAAGGGGGATATAGCTGGTAGAAGTGGAGACGTACCTGCTACCTGGGGAGTCAGATGTCAGGCAGGATGTACTATGTCATAAATCCAATGTCTATATGGAGTCCATGAGTTTCTGTATCTTGGAGGTTGATGAAGTAAAGTTCATAGGCCCATCTGTGAAAAGTGGTTTGTAAATTACCTTTGAGGATCAGGACTGAGAGACTGGAGACAGAGTGGTTTCTTTGTGACTAATGTGCCCCCACAGGTAGTTGAGTATTCTTGTCTGTAATAGATTCTGGTGTGCATTTTGTGTGGGTACTGGATATATGTTGGCAGCTTTTGCATTTCTTGTCATGGCATGGTCTGGATCCATTTGGTATGTTTTGGGCTATAGGAAGTTGGTTTCTGGTGATGAAGTTAGTGATGTTTGATGCTTATTTGAATTTACAAACCACTTTTCACAGATGGGCCTGTGAACTTCACTTTGTCAACCTCTGAGGCACAGAAACTCATGAACTCAAAATAAACATCAGATTTATGACACAATACAACCTGCCTGACATCTGACACTCCAGGTAGCAGGTACCTTTCCACTTTTACCTGCTACATCCCCCTTTCTGTATCTCATCCCCCAGCCTGTATCTCACCCCCTGACAATTCAATTTACATTTTCACTGACTGGCTTTCTTGCCTGCATTGCATGCCAGCTTCTGGCTTCTTAACTATTCCTTCCATGCAGGAAGAGCCCACACACAAACTGCAGATGCTTCCTCAGCCTGGCTAAGAGTTTTTAAACCTGAAAGCTTGCAAAGAAGAATTTCTCCAACTATTCAGTTGGTCTAATAAAAGATATCAGATTGACCCCAAGAACCTTGTCTGGGCTATGTCTTTAGACTAACAATGGCTATAACTCACACCCCTTAACACACACAAGTGACACAAGTTTTGCTTTCAGCAGTTTGAGATGTAGTTTCACAAAAGCCCTGCACCAATCTGCCTGAAACCTGGCAGGCCTCATGCCCACCTGGGGGGCTATGTATGTGGCAGGACAGGTGATACTGAGAGTTGCCATTTAATGCGCCACTCTCAGAGCTGGAGGTGGCAGTGTAGTTTCTCACCAGCCAGCAAGGGAAGAACATCTTCCTGCTGATATCCCTTGCCAGGAAGAACTTGGAGGTACAAGGGCCAGGGCTATATAGGGAATGGGAGGCCCCACATCATGCTGGGCATTACCTAGAACTGCACCCTGCACAGTGGTGCAGCAGTCCCAGGAAATGCCAGGACAGTGAACCTTCCTGATGAAAGGTGGGTAGGTGGTACCTGATGACCTCCAGCCACCACACAGTCCTGGTTAGGGAAAGCCCAGATCTGTAAGATCTTTGAGAGACCTGAGGCTTACTGGTTGCAGTGGAGATGTGAGGGTGAGAACAGAGGCTACCATCCCTTTAATTTCCATCCCGCAGCACTTTAAGACACACAGAAAGTTACAGTCCCACTGCGCTTTAAGACATGCACAAAGTTATACATCATGAGTTTTGCTTTCAGCAGTTTGAGGTGCAGTTTCCCAGAAACCCCTGCAGCTATCTTTTTGAAACTTGGCAGGCTTCATGGACTCAGAAGGGGCATCCCTGCATTTTTTATTCCACTCTGCCTACACATGCACAAGTGACATGAGTTTTGCTTTGAACAGTTTGAGGTACATTTTCCCAGAACTCCCTGCACCTATCTCCTTGAAACTTGGCAGGGATTTCTGGGAACCCCTTTACCTATCTCCTTGAAACTCCCCATTATAGCCTATGGCTGAAACACTGAAACAACTTCAACATTCCAAACCAGTTTTGAAACAGTCTTCGTTGAAACGAAATGGGACAGCGATCTGAAATACCAAAATGAATCACTGTCCCTCCAAAATGCTAAATCTGAACTGAAATGAAACACAGTCATTTCGCACAGCCCTACAAAACAATGAAACAAAACACTGTCCCTCTGAAACACTGAATCCAAAAAACCGAAATGAAACACAGCCATTTTGGACATACCTATGCAGGGTCCCCAATGAGGAGGAGTGGGACAGCCAGGGCTTCCCCTACACGTATTTTTTTTCCTTATGTAGGAAAAAACTTCTTTTGTAGGACTTCTTTGGTTCACAGTTAAAGACTGTTTATTGGTTCATAACCAACAGCATAACATTTGAATGGCCTAACCACAAAATTCCTATAGCATTTTTTCAGCATTAATCTTACACTTGTGTCCTTTTTTTTGCTGTAGCAAAAAAAAAGCAACTGTAGCATCATTAAGAGGTAACACACAGCCTTTTTGGTTTTGCTAAACTGAATGTTTACCTAAGGACATATTGGAGAAATGCTTTCTATTAGTTGTGGCTCAATGCTTTTTTAGAAGCTGAGCAGATAATCAGCTAGGATGGCTCTTTGTGTGTCTAACTGGAATTGCTGTGTGCCTGTGTAAAGGATACATGAATATGTAAATAAAAATATTTCATGGCAGTGAAATATTATAATGCCTATTTAGCAATATTTCCTGTCAACATAATCTGTCCTATTACATGGATACATCTTGAAAGAGTAATACTAGAAGACACTAGAAGACTGGAGGATTAGAATACACTATTACAGTCATCTGGCATTAGAACTTGGTTCCTTTTGGTTGCACTACTTCACAATATCTTCCAACATGACCCTAAGGTAATCTTTTACCAGCACACATTAGGCTATTTTTCAAAGCATTAGCTTCAACTAAATGTATGCTATAGTTTGTCCTTTTCTTTAATCATCCATCTGCTGAGATACCTAACAATATCTCAGAACAATGCCAATGATGGAAAATTACTTGGCTAGCCTCATACTGCCCAACAAATTATCTGTTCTGGGCAATAGGTAGGTATCATCTACTGTCTCTTGAGTTTCAGTAGTTCATTTAAAAATGCACAGAACCACCTGTTCTTGGAATTAAGTCTTCTTGGAGAAAGTCACGGGCTTTCAGAAATGTTAATGAATCCTTTCTTGTATCATTGCATTCATTTCTCTTTATCATCTCATTGTCCTTAGCCACTCTGGAAGCTGTTTATTTAAATGACAGTTGTAAATATTCTTTTGCAAGAGGATTCTTAAAAAGAAGAGATTAGTCTCTGGATGCTTAGGTGCAAACTGTGAACAATTATGCTAGCTCTAGCAAAAAACAAATGGTTAGTTAACGTATATATTTAAGTGATTGAGTGATTCAGTTTTATACATGAGAAAAACAAAAATCAATCTAATTTTTAAGTAAGAAAAAACTTGACTCTGAATGACCAAATATGAGAAGAAAGAAAGCCAAATATTTAAAAACAGGATATAGAGTAGAATATACTAGCTAGCAAAATCAGAGAGTGAGGGAAATGGATAAAGGAGTGAAAAAACAGAGTATAAAAAGATTAGCTCTCCAGTTAAGAGCCAATATGATTGCAGAAGCATTAAAATCCCTGTCAGAGATTTACTGAGGACTCTGCCCTGGATTAGAATTTGATATAAAATAACTTAACTGTAGTCACACTATTTCTGTGCCATTTGTAGCAGAGTTAATAGCATATGTTCCTGGAGGATTACAGTCAATGATTAAGGAAATTAGGTTTTGTTTGAATTTAATTTAGTTATATAAAGATGCTACAATAATTTATGGCTTTGCTATTTTAATATTTAATAACCTAGATCTTAAAAAAATCCTAGCTATAGCAGTGTCATTATACATTGAAATATTATCCCCATAAGTCATTTATATTTGCTAATTGATAAGAATGTTCATCAACTAGATGGGCTCAACAGGATCTATCTGATAAAGCCAATGCAGTTTTACACGTGTTGGTGAGAAGGGAAGCTTTCTATGTGTGGTATTGGTTAAGCCATAATTCTCTGAAAGGAACTTCACATTCTCAGCTGTAGTAAACAGTACCTACAGTGAAGCTCCTCTAATGTTTTTCTTCCTTTAATTTTAAGCATGTGGCTTTGTAAGCATTAAAATGCTGCCCTGTCTCTTTTATAAATCCTCTACTTCTCCCATACTTTCTCTTCTCCCTTTTCATCTCTTCTGTTTATATAATATCCTAGTATCATAGTATCTAGAGTCAGAAGGGGCCTAGAGCAGGCCATCTAGTCTGACCCCCCGCCAATGGCAGGAATGAGTGCCAGGGTCACAGGACCCCAGCCAAGTATCTATCCAATC
>JAGPOW010002673.1:473939-497456 GCA_030014935.1 Caiman crocodilus | reverse complement strand
TGTCCTCAACCCTACAGTCCTGCAGTGCCTCCTCAACTAGCCTCCTGAGCTCTCTGAAATTGGCCCTTCTGAAGTCTGGGACCCTAGTCATAGTGTGGGTCCTATCTACACTGCGCCGGACAGCAAATCCTATCAGGCAATGATCGCTATCTCCCAGGGAGTCCCGTACCTGGAGCCCTCCAACCAGATTGTCCCCTGAGGCCAGGACCAAATCCAGCAGCGCATCCCCCCTAGTGGGGCCATGCACCTCCTGGACCAAGTGGAGGTCCTGCAGCTCTGCCAGAAACCTTCGGGACCTCTTGGACTTGGCCGACTGCTCAGTTCTCTTTAGTTCCCTCATTCTTCCTCCCTCCATGCATTCCCTTCACCTTTTCTTTTTCTTTTCATAATGTTGACCAAACATTTTATTCCATCCTTCTCTCTCATTGCCTTTCTATAGTCTCTCCCACTTAGCTATTGTCTCTATTGTCCAGGGCCACGCTTCTCAAAAAAGTGACCTCAGGAAGCTGCTGCCTGTCTTGGGACAGTTCTCCAAAATCCGTGCTGAACTGAGGAGACCAGGGCTGTCCTGACACTTATTAAATCATACCTTATTTTGGGGGGTGAAAGTACTTGTAATGAAGCGTTCTCAATTATAATGTGTTCTCAGTTACTAGTGGTGAGGGGCTAAAGCTAGCTATAAGTATCCAGCCAGATGTTTTGTGGTTGTAAACTGGTATAGTTCCAGTGACATCAAAATCTGGGCAGCTCCAAAATGATGCATGACAGGAAACATTTTTGATCATATTAAAGAAAAGTTAGTTGGAAGCATGTGCATAATGTAAGACTTTTTGTGATGACACATCCTTCCTGTTAGCTTTATAGTTGTGACAGAAAAATGCTCCGGAGGGATTATTGTTTTTTCTGAGAACCAGACAACAAAACAGTGCCCAGAAATTCAGTGGCATTCTGAAAGTCATTCTTCCCCATCCCTGGTTCCCTTCATCTCCCCATTTTTGAAAAAAAATGGCTCCAGGCTTATTCAATATTGTATACATCAAATAAGATTTTTGTCATGGTTGGAAGCAGCCCACTGCCATAACCCTTTTGTTTGGTCATTGCTTCACTCACTGACTGGGCAGAAGGTATAGAGTATATCTGTGTATGAAAAATTGTGGAATTAATACTACATAGGGATGAGATTGTGTCACTTCATCTAGCTTTTTAGGAGACTGCAGAGATTAATAGTCTGCCTGACATTTACATCCTTTTAAGGTTAGGAATCCTATTTAGTCTTTCTACATCATTACAAGATTATCTCGTCCCCCTCTTACCCCTTGTTTCTATTTTTTCTTTGTCCTATTATATAAACATTAACATCATCTG
This sequence comes from Caiman crocodilus, assembly GCA_030014935.1. NCBI lineage: Eukaryota > Metazoa > Chordata > Crocodylia > Alligatoridae > Caiman > Caiman crocodilus. The sequence continues at coordinate 496,091 of JAGPOW010002673.1, read as the reverse complement.
GTGGTCATGCCAGAAAATGTTGTTGAATGTTGTGACAATGAAACAATAGGTTCCTAATATTCACACAACTCAGCCACTAAACTTCTATTTCAGAAAGTTACAGATGTAATGAGACAAGAAAAGTTAATAAGCTAAAGACCAGAACAGTTTAGGTTTTCATTTACAGTAGCTTGTCTGACAGAGCAGTGTTAGTGGAGCCTCAGTAAAAATAAGAATATGGAGTGCAATTTCTTTACAATACTGGACTGCATCACCCAGGAAAATGAATAGGAATTACATGGCTATTCTGAGCTCTAAGCACAGCTTGCTACAGATCAAATGAAAAATCAGCAAAGAATACATTTAGCTCCTGGATATGGAGGCCAGCTTTATGGCATCCCAAACATGGTTCAGAGCAACCTCAGGGCAGCTCTAAACAATGCCAAACGGCTTTGACTCCAAGAGACTGGTTTACTTTTTGAGACAATTAAACTTAGTAACGCTCATTATCCTAATTATGTCCCACCACTCTCATGTGCACCCAGGGTTAATGAGGATTATAGTATATTCCCCTCATATAGTCTGTCCATGTTGCTTTTTTTTCAATCCATGGGTTTCTGCATGCTAGAATAATCTCCAGACAGCTTTCTGGTCTCCTCTGGGGTGGAGTTTGAAGAGGGGCAAGAAAAGGCAGGAAGTCTGGCCAACCGAAAGACATGCCCAAAATGAATTAAGTCATTGCCCAGATTGCTTGCATGTAGGTTTAAAAAAGAATGCAAGTTACTTGGTCTGCTAATGAGATTCATCATTACTTGTAGCAGAAACATAAGATGGGTGTTTTTGCTGAAAGCAAGGCCTCAGTGACTGTCAAGATGCTTAATAATGTTCTTCTATTGCATCTTAGCTGACACTGTCCTGATAAACAGAACAGAAAGGAATACATTTTGCCAAAGCTTCTTTGAAGCTAAACATACTAGTTTCCTCCTTGAACTCTTATACAGCTGCAAAACCATTCCAATGGCAGAAATCTCCACATGTTTGTTTGCTTCAATATATATTAAATTTTGCAAATAAGCGTCCTCCCAAAGGCTGTAGTTTCTCAACAAGCCATCTGCTCAAACATTTTCTGTATCAGGAAAAAGGGAGACTGAGAGCCAGAACATTTTTTGAATGTTTACTTCTAAGTTATTAATACCTGATTTGCCATCCAGAGATTTAGAACATTTTTTCTAAGTAAAACAATATTGTTCAGTTATCTGACAGCATCAAAAAATGAGTGATCACTAACAATTTTGTTTTTGATAACACCCTCCATGTGGCTAGCAATGGCAGCTTGTTTATAAATAATTTAATTTGTTCCTCCTCTTGAGTACTTTATCCCATTGACTACACTTGCTTCATCCTTTATCTGAGACATTTGTCTATGCTGTTCCTGGTGTAAATAATGACTTAAGAGGTAAGAATAAAGGGACTGTACAGTGTAATAGGCACCTACAAATATCTTCCAGAGCTAAACTCAGCAATGTCACAGGCTGTTTCTAATGGTCTTTAAGCTGCCTTGAAGTTGCATGTCAAGGATGAATGTTTCTGAAGGGAAAAGTTACATAAGGAAAAAACAGTATGGAAACCACTAATGATTCCAGAGTCCTTTATGGAATTTGCTGAGCCTGATAAACATTATTTGAATTAGACATTACATCCTTATTTGACAAGGAAATATTCAGCACCTGAGTAGGGAAAGAAAAAGTAATGACTGAACTTGTATAATTACATGGTGAATTTTTCATATTTAATATATAATCCAGTGTCAATATTAAAAAAATACAATAGTGGGGAGAAAAAGATGATCTCATTAAGAGTTCTTCTCCTAAATTAAAACAATACAAATGAGGTGGATTAGCACCATTGCCTCCAAACTTCATGGGAAATAAATTTAGAATTGCATTGGCTTTAAGGGTTCTACCTAGAGGGGGAAGAAGACAAAACTCATACCATCTGAGTAGTATTTTTTTTATTAACAAACAGTGCCTATTTCTTTGGAAAGTTTCCATGTAAATGCTCAATAAAAGTGTCTCTTAACTTCTGGAGCAAAAAGCTTTATCATTCTTTTTTAGTATCCTGAATGATTATCACTCTCCAATACACCCTTTCACAAAAAACCTTGTACTTCCTGTTTTAGAAACTTATGGGTGGGGTTTTCAGAAGCTCCCTTTATAGCATTAATGCTGGTCCTAGAATTTTACTATTGCCTTCATAGTGAGGAAAGTTAACCAAAGCTAATGACTTTTGAAAATCTCACATCATAAATGTTATGTTGTATATTTTAATCAAAGAATGATGGGTCCCCTACTATGGAATATAGGATTTGCTGTCAACAGAAGATTATTAATTGGAGGGTACAAATAATTCAGGAGGCTAAAAAGACAAAGCACACTTTGGTGACTCTTTGGAGTATGGTATATAAACTACATGCTGATAGTCTTTTTCACAGCAGTGATAGCAGTTTTGTGTAGGCCTCTGGTGCATGTTACGTTTAAGGTGTGATTAATATGTTAATCACACTCTGAGCACACAGGTCCACTCACTTCCCTTTTGTTGCGTTGTGATCACCCGGACCTCTGCCTCATCTGCTTTCCTTCTTCTCTGCCATGTCTTGATATTACTATTCTTTGGGAGTATGAATGGTATCTAGAGGGATGGTTCTACTGATGAGGATCAGTCTTCTGCAGGGCTCCACCACCCCTACATCCTGCCCCTTTCCTCTCACGTAATGAGACATCCTTCTCCACTGACAATGAGTATGAGTCACTGGGTTCCCATTTCTCCCAGTCTGATTTTGTTGCTGATGCCATGAAGGGTTGGTAGCCAGCTCTTTTATACAGGTCTCTGTCTTGAATGTTACAGCCTAACTTCCAGCAGTCTTTCTCCTCACAGTGATTGGCAGATCCTGAAGGCTGAGATCTCTACCTGACAGTCTCTGAAATTCTCAGTTAGGTAGCACTAGGTCTGAGGTGTATGTCCTCTAACTTAATTAACTGTAACTTAGGTGCCCAGGGGATCTAACTTGCCCCTACTAATTCTCCCTGGCCTGGGAGTACTGGATGATATATAAAAGGAAAAGAGGCTATCCTCCCCTTGTTTGTATTATTTTCTCAGGGGAAGACTCAGAACTTAGGTTCAGAGATTCAGCTCAACTTCCTGTAGCTGGCTTGAACCTGGTAACCATTTATTCAGTCCCTTCGGGCAAATCTCTCATTTGCCCATGCTACCTAAGGTTTCATGAGGCTAACACTACCTCTGGCATTGGTTCATATCTCTCCTGTTGGACTTGATAACCTTTCACTGGACACGCTCTCCAGATATCCTTGTCCCTCCAACCAGTATGTTCACTCACAAGTACCCCATGGTCCAGTGTTATTTATCTTGCTTCATGCATTGAGTTGGTTGTTCACTCATGGTCACAGTTCTCCTGTGTCCCACAAGGATTTGGTTGGCTGAGTCCCTGTTGTGGCAGACCCCTCTACCCAATCCTGCTGCACTGTCCCTTTTCCCTGGACACTGAACCTCTCTCAGCATCCTCCTTTAAACTCCCTGGGCTTCCTCTCAGCACCAGCCTCCAGGGCATATGCTCCCTGGACCTGAAGTGTGGTTCCAGTTCCCCCTATGCTCCTTTTGGCATGCCAGGGAATCACAGCCCATTTGGATCCCACCAGGTAGGTTCCTCTCCCACAGCATTCTTTTTCACCATGTTGAGTACAGCAGCTTGTCCAGCCCCTGCTGGGGGAATTTTCCCATCCTGGAGCTTGTCCCTAGCATACTGGGGAATTGGGGTTTGCCCAGGTCCTTCCAAGTGAGTTCCCTACCCCTGATGTCTTTCTCCAGCATGCTGAATGTAAAGTCCAGACCCCACCAGGTAAGTTATCCCCCCAGGGCTGGCTGCCAGCATGATGAGAAGGCATGGCTCATACAGGCCCTGATGGGTGACTTTACTGCCAGCACAGCCCCTCTTTTGGGGGTCTATCAGGAGCTATATAGTAAACAGTAACCAGGTTACACATGCAGCTGTTTTACGGCACCATAAAGTGGAAAACCAATGACAAAGATATTTCACAAACTATGTGGAACATCTTTGTGACTCATTTCTATGGCCCCTCAGTGATAGAGCAGCTGCTTAATTTGTGAGATCTTGGAGTCATTATTGACTCAAAGATGAGCATGAGCCACCAATGTGAGCCTGCAGTCAGCAAGGCCAGCCATACCTTGCCATGCATTCAAAGCTGCCTCTCAACCAGTCCAGAGAGATGATACTCCCCCTCTATGTGATTTTGGTCAGGCCGCAGCTGGAGTACTGCATCCAGTACTGGGCACCACATGTTAAGAGGGATGTGGCCAGCCTGGAGAGGGTTCAGAGGAGGGCCACCCACTTGGTGAAAGAGCAGAAGGACAGGCCCTACAAGGAGAGACTGAGGGACCTGAACCTGTTCAGACTCAGCAAGAGGAGGCTGAGGGGGGACCTGGTGGCTGCCTACAAACTCATCAGGGGAGATCAACAGCAAATAAGTAGAGCCCTTTTCTCCCCAGCATCACCTAGGATGACAAGGAACAATGGTAATAAGCTGATGGAGAATAGGTTTAGGTTAGAGATCAGAAGGCAATATTTTACAGTTAAAGTAGCCAAAATCTGGAACCAACTTCCCAGGGAAGTGGTCCTTGCCACTGTGGTGGGTCAGTAGGGGGTGCTCTTGCATTCAGCCACCCACCTCACTGTGCCCAACCACCTTCCAGGCTACGAGTGCCTCCCTGGGGGCACCTCACGTCTGGCTGACCCCCTTCCTGGAGCACAGCCTGGGGGTTCCACTGCCACCACCCAGGGCTCTTGACTGATTCTGACTCTGTGCACCCTGGGAAACACAGGCCTAGTAGCCCTCAAGGGTACTAGATTCACTTCAAGAAGTTGGGATGCTTCCCTCAGTCAGAAGCACAAGTAGTGATCTCCCTTAGTCAGCCGAACCAAGGGGACCCCAAGGCATAATCTAGACCCACTCCCAATAAGTCTTCCACACTAGGTACAAAGGAGAACTTTATTGGTTACAGAGGGTAGGGTTAGAATAGGGTACAGGGTAGAGCAATATCAGAGAAATCCCATACAGCAAACTCCCCTGGCTGTGTAGCCTTTGACCACGCATCTGAGTTACTGCAAGCTAAATATCTAGTTAGATCTCAGGTAGCTGACTCACAAGCATCATCCACAGACTGTTGGAGATTTCCTCTGGAAGCAGGCAGTTCCTTGATAATGAGTTTTGAGAAAGAGAGCAAGTTTCAGATGGTCCAGCTCTTCTCCTTCTCTGAGTCTTCCTCATGGCTGCTGCCCCCTCCTCCTGGGCAGTCCTTAACTTATATAGCCCTTGTGACCTCATTCACCTGGTCCAATGGAGGCCAGCACCTGTTGACTGTTAGCCAACCAATTTGAAATACATCACTAGTTGCCGGGCAGACTGGCAGTTCCTAGCTCCCCAGGGAGCAAGCCCCTCACCCAGGTATGTGATACCAGTCAGAGGAAGCAGGTTTCCCCCCTCCCTCAGGAATGTATTCAGCTCAGGTTACCTAAAGAGATAGGGTAAGGTGTATCCTCTGCTGGGCCCATCCTAATCAAATTGTTACAGAGCAGAGATTTTCAGGAGAAACAAAGGTGGCCTTCTGCCACAGCCCCTACCTTGGGCAAATTTAAGAGGAGGTTGGATGATCACCTGTCTGAGTTCTTATGAACCCAGCATTCATACCTGCCTGTGGCAGGGGGTCAGGCTGGATGATCTGTTCAGGTCCCTTCTGACCCTAGCTACTATGAAACTATGAACTATGAGAAAGCAACAATGGGTGTGTAGAGGTTGCCTACTGCTCCACAATAAAGTTAATTGTTTAGTTCTTATTCATGTATGCTATATGGAGGCCAACTTTATGGCATCCCAAACATGGTTGTATTTACTGAACCCAATGGTCACTGCTCAGAAGACATATGTGGAGAATCTTCTAAATCCTACTTACTACCTACTTTTGTATCAAAAGAAATATACAGGTGTTTCAAAAGAACAAAATATCAGTCACTGCTACCCATGCATTATAATCTAATAAAAATGTTAAGAGTAGAGATGTTATGGTAAAGCAGATTAAGTAAGGGATGTTTTGCAGGGTCTGGAATATACCATTATAATTTAAAATAATTAGGCCTGGAAAAACTGGCAACAACTTTTACTATAAATATGAATACACCAGAGAGGTTAGAAAAGATGTCTCCATGGGGGCATTTAAAGGTATTAAAATACTTCTTTCAGTACAGTATCTGCATAGCATCCATGGGTATAGCAATAAAACAATGTTCATATGTAGCTGAAAAAAACCCAAATATGAAGGATCTATTCAGAGCATGTGGTTGACTAATCTAGTATAATTTGCATATCTTTTTTTTTTTTTTGGCCAGGCATTAATAGTACAGAAGAGGAACATTTCTTAAAATACAGGATAAATGTCACTGTCAGTTCCACTGGCTTCACAGATGGTGAATCGAAGTATATCTATTTCATTTTTTGTGTATATCCAGGACCAAATATTTCATGAGGCCTCAACCTACCTTACACTTGCACTCACACAAATGTGAGTAAACACAACAGTTACGGTAACCTGTGCTTGGATATATTGTAGTTTTACATGCACAGACTCTATAGTTCGTGCTATACACATGAGGGAATCCATCACTGGCAGGAAACACTGATAAAAAAAAAAGAATACTCAGATGTTTTTATGCACAAAGATATATATGCAAAAATGGTAGGCATGTTTCAGACTTTGGCACTTAAAATATTGTCATGCTGGTAAAAAAAACAACAAAACAGTTAAAATGAAAAAAATCACGAATTCATTCTAACATGTTATTGTGCAGCAGCACTTAAATAATCAAGGAAGGAAAATAAGGCTTATGTCAAACAAATTGATTTACATCAATCGTACTCAGAGCAGATATACATTGGGAAATCCCTTGTATCCATTTGTAATGGGCAGAAAATGGAGTAGGTATAAAGGCTCAGCACACACTTTTAACCTTTAACAAAACGTGATGTCATTTTCAAGGCCTATACTCTGCCTCTGGCAATCATCATCTGGATATCAAACCAAATACCTAGTGCAGTTTTTTTCTGTGATATCATATCATGACATACCTCTTTGCAGCAGTATGATGAGACAGAAACATCACACCACATGTGTATTTATGGTGACATTGCTGAAAGCCTAAATCTGTGACCAATACCTAGATGGGGAGTCCCACTGAACTTTGCTTGTACCAATTCGTAGGGCTGTGCAAAATGCCTGTGTTTAATTTTGGTTTTGGATTTGGCACTTCCATGGGACAGTGATTTGTTTCATCATTTTGAATTGCTATGTTGTTTTGTTTCAGCCAAAACTGTTTCCAGTTTCGACACTGTTTCAACAGTGTTTCAGTGTTTTGGCCATAGGCTATAATGGGGAATGACTAAAATGCCTATAACTTTGTAATTTGGTCATGTGTTTGGACTAACACATTTACACATTTTCTTGCCAGATTCTGATGAAAATTGTAGGAATGCTAGCCCATCCTGAGAGCATGAAGCCTGCCAAGCTTCAAGGATATTGGTTTAGGAGTTTCTGGGAAAATGCACTTCAAGGTGCTGAGAGCAAAACTCGTGTCACTTGTGTGTGTTAAGGCAGAGTGGGGTAAGAACAGCTGGCATGATAGCCCCTGCTGAGGCCATGAAGCCTATCATGTTTCAAGAAGATAGATGCAGGCATTTCTGGGAAACTGCACCTCAAGCTGCTGACAAGCAAAACTTGTGGTAGAACAAGGTGAAAACAGTGGGCATAGTGGCCCCCAATGAGGCCATGAAGCCTGCAAGTTTCAAGAAGATAGGTGCACTTTGTCATGGAGTAGGGTCTCTAAAGATAGCCATGATTCCCCTAGGGCTCTGTGACCATGTCAGCTCTGCCATGCAAGTGCCTTCTCTTCCCGCCTGCCACCGCATCTTGTTGAAAAAGATAATAGATGGGGGGCTGCCCAAGGGGTTCAGCTTAGTCTTGGCCCTAATGCACTCCTCTAAACTCTGTAGGTTCTTGGACCCTTTGCTAGGACCCACTCTAAGTAGGTGCCTCAAGGGGACACCCTAAGCCTCATGGGCTAGATGTGTGGCTCCAACCACCCCTTATCATGCCCCATGCCTTGCAGATAGTATATTGATATTGTTCCTGTAATGAAGTCTCACTCTACCTTCTCTTGTGGACTCTCTATGCCCCTGTCACTGCACCCTCACTGCCACTGGGGCCTCTACACGACACGGTAGTGTGTCCCAATGATGTCTCCTCCTCCCCTAAAATCTCAGCCTGGCCCACCACTTTAAATAACAGCAGGTAAGCAGCACAGTAGCAGTAGCATCTCAGGCAGCCAAATTGTCAAAGACCCCTTCTTTCCTTTCCCGAAGGAGCTTCTTCTCCAGCAGCTCTCCCTGCCAGCCACATCCCTGGGTTTTGATGTGCCCAGAGCCCTGCCTTCTTCTGGTCAGTTGACTGTGGATAGGTGCTAGTGGTGTAGGTTGTAGCCATGTTGGTTTAGGGACATGGCAGATAGGGTTCATAGATTTCATAGAAGTAGGGTCATAGAACCTGGGCAGGAGGGAACCTGGGCAGGAGAGAAAACCAGGCTCAAATGACCCTAGCCAGGTAGTCATCAAGCCTCCTCTTAAAGACCTCCAGGGTAGGAGCCATCACCACTTCCTTTGGAAGTTGGCTCCAGATCCTAGCCACCCTGACTGTGAAGTAGTGCCTTCGGATGTCTAGTCTAAACTTACCCTAACAATTTGCGGCCATTATTCCTTGTCACTCCAGGGGGCACTAGGGGGAACAGGGTCTTTCCCAAACCCTACTGGTGCCCCCTGGTGAGTTTATAGATGGACACCACGTCCCCCCTCAGCCTTCTCTTGTAAAAGCTGAACAGGTTAAGGTCCCTTAGCCTCTCTTTGTAGGGTCTTGCCCTGTTGTCTCCAGATCATGCAGGTGGCACTCCTCTGGATCCTCTCAGTGCTGTCTACATCCCTCCCAAAGTGCGGCATCCAGCACTGAACACAGTTCTTTGGGTAAATCTGATATCTTTTAGTAGACCAACTGAATAGCTGGAGAAATATATCTTAGCAAGCTTTTGGGTTGAAAACCCTTTGTCAGGCTGAGGAAGCACCTGCAGTTGGTGTGTGTGGTCTGCCTGGATGGAAGGAATAGTAAAGAAGACAGAGACTGGCATGCAATGCAGGTAAGAAAGCCAGTCAGTAAAAATGGAAATGGAGGTATCAGGGGGTGAGAGACAGGCTGGGGTCAGGGAGAATGGGGTGTAGCAGGTAAAAGTGGAGAAGTTCTTGGGCAGTCAGTGTGGCAGAGCACCAGTGCTACCTGCCACTTTAAGGGCTGTATCAAGCAGTCAGCAGGTGTTTGATTACAGTGGCCATTTTAGAACTCTGGTTGCCTATATAGACAAGAGCAGTTTGTTGCTGGAAGGGAGGCAAGAAACATTTTGTGGCTGAGCTGCTGCATAGGAACATCTTGCAGGTAGAAGCAGGAGGCTCTGGTCCTGGGCATGAACTAAAACTGCACCCTGCTGGGAGTGGGTGGTCTGGTGGGGCTCCCAGTGGTGCAGAACCCCAGGAAAATGCCAGGCCAGTTACCATCCTGGTGAAAGGTGGGTAGGGGTGCCTTAACCCCAGCCCTCACCTTTGGGTGGGTTATATGATCCATCTAATCCAGGGAAGGTCAGGTGAGTTTCTTGAAGCACCTGAGCCTGCTAGGGTGAATGACATCCCAGGGCCAGGAACCTTTGTGAAGCACCTGATCCAGGGGACCCTGATCCCCAAGTGCAGGCAGGTGACATAGACCTAACCTGAGGGACCCGACTGGTCAATGCTGGGGCCAGGACCCAGATAGGGGTCAAAAGGGCCAGGGGCTCACCACTAGGGATGCCCATATAGAACAGAGAATCTCAGGGTCCTGACTGGCCTGAGACAGGGCCAGAGCTTAAAGGGAAGCCAAAGGTACCAGGGAAGGGTCCACAGCTAACAGGCTAAGGGGACGGTTGGGTTGGCTGCCTGAGATGCCATTTGCAAGGCTTGGGCTGCAGTGTAGGGGTGAAACAGTGCCTCAGATAGTACCCCACCCCTCAATATCAGGGTGTATAATGGGCAGCCTCCCACCTAATTATCACATCAATATTATTACATCAAGGTGTGGGGTCTGAAATTACTGCAGGTTTTCAAAAGGCTCTCCAACACCTCCTGCATAGTCCCAGAGTTCTATTGAAGGTGAAGTCTGTAATTTATTGTTTTCCTCTTTGGGGGCTGTGCGACAGCATAAAGAAAGAAAGACTCTGCAAAGAAATATATGAACACAAACACACTTTACAAATAGAGAAAGCAAAACAGAAGTACAGATCTGTACAAAAAATAACAAGCATCATACCCAGAGAATGTCGTGACAGAAACACAAGTAAACAGAGGTCAGAGAAGGGTAGTTATACAAGGTATATTTTTGTACAATTCAACAAGCTCACTACAGTTGCATAGCAGAAGTAGGTAACAGAAAGTGGGAAAGGTATGTATAACAGATGATAAGAGGGCACAGACAGGCATAACAAATGTGAGATTTCTTAAATGTTAAAAAAAAAAATGGACATTAGGAAATTTTTTTCAAAAGCTCCTACGTGACTTAAAAGTCCAAGGGTATATGTAAACTGCACCAGACCAAGATCTAGCAGGGTAGTATAATCCATATTGCAGCCAGATTGCTTTTGGTGCCTGAGCTGACTTGTTTAAAGCTTGTTCAGCTTTAAACCACACTTCACCACACTTAAGGCAGTAGTGTAGGCATACCTAAAATCTTGCTAAAATATTAAAAAGAAACTACCAGTAAGTTGATTTTAAAAATTGAATTTTGGCTCCTCAGTCATGTGAGGTACATCCTTAAACTGTAAGGCAGTATTATGTACAGAAACTCTAGTGCAGCATCTGTTGCCTCTGGCAGTGGAAGCATAGAGCATGCCAGTATAGTACAATCCCTGAGCTAACTATCTCAAGGTATCTGAGTGAGAATGATTTGCACCAAAGAGACATACCATAGGTATTTTAGAAAATCTTCCTCTTTCTTCTTAAGGATTTTGATTGTACCTTTTCATCATGGATTTTTGGGAAAAGAGGCAAGTGATTGCAAGTTTTGTCATGGAATAACTCCTAATATTTATCAACTTCCAGTTTCCCTGAGAATTACGTTATTAGGGTTATTAGGGTTTATGTTAGTCTAGGAAGCAGGAAGAAAAGCTTTTAGAAGAAGAACAAGGGAATAGCTCATTTGTTCTAAGATGAGCTGATTATGTAAAAACTGCAAAAAAGCCCGCAAACCAAACAAAACCAAACCCCCAAACCCTCTGCTGTTAGTTATAGGTTTATTATGAGATGCAGAAAGCCAATCAATATTTCCCCTCCGGAGACTCACTTCATTTACTTTCAGAGGGTTTCTGGGTGCATAAGAATAGTAGGACTGAGCCCTCTGCAGAGAATGGGTAACTCATTCATATTCAATAATGGCCAGATCCAGTGGTCATTTAAAATGAGGTGCCAGTCCTTTCTTTGACTTCAAAAGTCTTTCGATCAGAAACATTTAATGCAAAGAAAACATTAGTTTTTCATAACTGAAAACATTAAAAGGAATGTAATGTAAATACAGTGGCTTTGGAAGTATGTAAAATATGATAAATATTTTAGTTAACTTTTAAAAATTGAACTTTACCCCTGTAAAGTGATTAAGGAAATCTTTATAGAGAGTCAGTGCTTTTAATTGGCATCATCTTTTTAATCTTTTATGTTAATCAGACTAACACATTTACAAGTCATTGGTGTCTTCCATACAAGCAACTAGTTAAAACTCTTAATTAGATTATGGTGAGTGTAGGAAAAAGTATTTTTAAAAATATAATCACGGCTTGTTATGACTAATGCTATATACATTAGCATAAAGTAGTTCAGACAGTTATCCCTGTGACTTTGCAATTAGGAGCACCTGCTATTAGTCAACTTGTAAATTTTTATCAATTAATCATTGCTATTTCAAATACAAAAACAAAATTGAGAGTTGTGAATATGGAGAGAGTGATTAATTGTAAATGGCAAATTGCTGACTAGCTCCATTATTACCTTTACTTAAAAGATTTTTAGAAATAAGCATCCATCAGTTTTATGAATGCATAAATTACACTAATGTTCTCAGTATCAGATGGATTTTTTTTTTGTCCTACTTACTCAGTAGCAGCTATTCTCAAATTTACACACAAAAACTTTCAAAGCATAAACCAATGTCCATGAATATCATTCTGGGCATGATTTTCAAATATCCAGTTTTACTGAGTGCTAATTAAGGCCTGATTAATGAAGGCCTTATCAGTGGAAGTCTTTTCCTGGACTTTAAATGGAAGTTGGATCAGGCCCTACATTCTGCTCATTTGTGAGAGCTGTCAGGTTTTCAGGCATCATGTGGTAAAGGGCATTTCAGCTGAAATGTTTTAATAAAAGTCCAAATCAGGAAAATGTATCTCTATGCTGACTAAATAAGACAATACCAGAAAGCTAAAAGGCAGTATGTGCTAAAATGCCCATTTTAGCATTGTCAGATTAATTCTGAGATATAGAACAGCCCCTGAAAATCTGGAAATTATCAATAAATATGGTATTAAATTGCTAGAATTGTTTATCTTGGTTACTCTCAGATGAAGTCAGTGCATGATTGAGCAGTTCTGAAATACAATATGTGAAAATCCCCAGTAATAGTTAATATTTCACAAAGCTAAAGGAGAAAGATCTAAATAAATGAGGGGAACATTATTGACCTCAATCAGAAATGTTAACAGTGCGTATATAGGCCAGGTGCATTCTTTCTTCTTCATCCCCAGAATACCATGGCTATAATCAAGATCCCCTTTCCAGAAAATTACCTTAGCTTAGGGGCAAACGCAGGTGTAGGAGAAAGTTGCCATTTTATACATTTCAGTTGTTACTTTTAATCTTAGAATTATGCCGCTATCCTTTTGGTCATTTCCAGTTTGGTTCACTTTCTTTCATGATGGTATACATAACACAAATGCAGTATGTTGCATGTCTGAGAGTACCTAATAAAACAGGTGTTATGGAATCAATTTCTTTAACGATTAATTAACCCATAAAATGTATCAAGTGAATATTTGAATGTGTGAAAGAGACTGGCGTGCAATATATAATGTATTCTGCTGACGTGTATATATGAGTCTTGATTATATTTCATAATACAATTATATAAAATAATTTAAATATTGTATCCTGATCTTAGATCGAATGCATGTGAACCAGAGATGATACATGATCCAGCAAGTGTTTGGAGCCAGAGGGAAGTTCGGCAATCATTAAAATAAAAGGTAGCCATGTAATGCATAACCATAGTGAGGGAGTCATTAATAGTATCCTCAAGAGACACATCAAGAAGCAAATGTCAGCTTAATGAAATGTAATATTAATCAGAGAGCCCACTTGATTATCTCCTCTGTGATTGATAAAGTGACCAAATGTATAGGTTCAGCAGACTGCAATGGAAATTACAGAGCACCTAATGAACATCACATTCAGAAGGTTTGAAGATTTTTACTGTCTTTCTTTCTGGCATTTTCTAATCTCCCTCCTTCGTAGGCTAGGGATTTTAAACAGGTTTACCCTTTTTCCTGGCTCTCTCTTTTTCCCTTTATCAAATGTACAATAAATTGAATTAATATTTTAAATATTTAATTTTAATGAAATTGTTATGCTCCTGCTCTCTCCCTTCTCAGATCATCCCTAATGAACCAAGTGTTCCAGGAGACTCACAAACTTCTATCTTCTAATTCTTATTTTTATAGTACTACACCCTTGTACACTATAAAATGTCTTCACAAATGTGATTTCATTTAAGTATAATGTTCTAAAATGGCTAAACCAAAATTCATGGAAGCCATGGAAGTTTTTTTTATTTCACTTCAGTAGACCCTATAGAGCATTATTCAAATAAGAACTCTTACTTTTAATAATGATGAGGACCTTCACTCTAGCTACTAGTCACATATAGGTTTGCTGCAGTTTAGAGAGAGGAATGAACAGGGGCAATCCAAAACAGAATGGATCTGACATGAACCAGAACCTCAGCATGATTTTATTAATTTCACTGGGGCTGCATCAGTTTCTGTCAACTGAAAATATAGTTTCAGAAGTATAAGAGCCAGCACCCAATTGAAGCTTTACACATGTTGCATGCATCGGTCATGTTGCTGCTCTTACTGGGATGGTCTACTTGCATGATCTGTTTGAATGAAAATAACAGAAGGAAGCAGAGAACAAGTAAAAAAACAAAACAAACAAACCACCACACTAGTCCTATGGTGTATTTCTCTCTGTCTGCAGATGAGTAATGGTGAGTGAACATCAGATGATCAATTTGATTTCTTTTAGGTGTTTATCCAGTCCCTCTCCTGTCTAAACATAAGACAGGAAATATACCAAAAATAGATTTTTTTTCTTAATATTTCCAGCATTTCCTAACTTGGATGTGGTTGGAAATAATGCCATATTCACTGTTCTTTCATTATTACCATGTACATTCTTTGCCAGAATTCAGAAGAGAATAATACCTTAATACCAATGCTGTCAGAGAACTAACTCCTGCTTGTCTCTGCCCTGAGGTTTATATGTGCCCAGGGCCCTGCCTTCTTCCGGTCAGCTGACTCAGTGCAGGTGCAGGCAAATTTACTCTTTAGCCTGTTGACATAGTAACCTGCACCTGTGGGGCTTCTGTTTGGTTCTTAGGGTCCTCTCCCTAGGCAGTGTCTGCTCTTAAAGGACCAGGCAACTTAGTGCCCTGTGACACTCAGAGTTTCATGACTTTTCTTAAATTCAATTAGAGTTTTGGGTAAGAATCTGAGCCTGTTGTTGTATCTGAACTAATTCATTCAGTCTTAATTGTCATCGCCCCAGGTTTGAAAATCAAGGAGCTATAGCTTGGTTATTCTCATGTTAATTTAGAGTACAGTAAATACTACTAGTGTAATGCCTTTATGACTGAAAATAGAGTCCTGGAGAAATTAGATTGAATGGCATGACCTTAACATATGCCATCAATGATATACTTTTTACCAAGAAGTGTTGCCTTACCTGAATACCTGCAATAAAGCAGCATTGCCTTGGATTGTATCCACTTTTTTTTTATAAGAAGTAGCTAGTGAGAGATGGTATGGCAAACTACTGCAGGAAACTGTGTGGCTGTATGCAGTCAAGGCAGCCTTAACTATACTCTTTCTATCATGAAAGACAAAAATTACAAGTTTGTTGTGCTTGTACTCTACGATAGTTTCATAGTTTCATAGTTGGTAGGGACCTGAGCAGATCATCAAGTCCAATCCCCTGCCATGGGCAGGAAAGAATGCTGGGGTCAAATGACCGTGGCAAGGTGTCTATCTAGCCTCCTTTTGAAGACCCCTCAGGGTAGAAGTGAGCACCACTTCCCTTGGAAGTTGGTTCCAGATCCTAGCCACCCCAATGTGAAGTAGTGCCTCCTGATATCTAGGCTGAATCTACTCTCTGTCAACTTATGGCCGTTATTCCTTGAGACTCCCAGTAACAAGTAGTAGTACTCAGGGGAACAGGGACTCTCTCATTGCCTGTTGGTCTCCCTTGGCAATTTTATAGATGGCCACCAGATCCCCTCTCAGCCTTCTCTTGTGGAGGCTGAACAAGTTCAGTCATCAGCAGAAGCGCTGACTCTGGAGGAAGGCAGGCAGCCAACCACACCAAAGAAGAGCTACAAGGTGGTCGTGGTAGGTGACTCACTCCTGAGGGGGACTGAGAGAGCAATCTGCCACTCTGACCTCCTAAACTGTGAGGTCTGTTGTCCCTCAGGGGTTCATATCCAGGGTGGAGCTGAAAAGATTCCAAAAGTCATCAGGCCCTCTGACCACTACCCTATGTTCCTCATCCATGTGGGCATGAAAGACACAGACAGGAACAGTTCTGGACAAATCATGAGAGACTATAGGGCTCTGGGGGCTGGGCTGAAGGGGTTAGGGGCACAGGTAATTTTCTCCTCTGTTCTCCCTGTTATGGGTCATGGGTACAGGAGGGATAGATGCATAGAAGAAGTGAACAGAAGACTCTGGCACTGGTGCTACCATGAGAGCTTTGCCTTCTTCAGCTATGGCATGGATTTCAGGGACTGCATCCTGTTGGGAAAAGAAGACATCCGTATCAACCCAAATTACCTGTGTCCCTGGCCCCTTCAGCCCCCAAAGAGGAAGATACTTTTCTTGGCTAGAATGGAGAACCTCCTGGATGTGGCTTTAAACTGAGATCACTGGGGAATGGGCCATCAACTACTAGTACAAGCCTGAGAAATGGCAACCTTGAGACCAGCATACCAGGATGCAATAGGAAGCATACTCCAACACCAGGCAATGGACAGGTTATTCTGCAGCTCACCAGGAAGCCTAGGCCCTCTGATGGCAGGCTTAATTGCCTGTACACAAATGCCAGAAGCATGGGAAACAAGGACCTCATGCTAACAACAAGCAGTACAACCTCATAGGGATTACAGGGACCTGGTGGGACTCCACCTATGATTGCCCACAGTTATAGGGGGGTACACCCTACATAGGAGGGATCATGTTGGAAAGAAGGGTGGAGGAGTTGCTCTCTACATGAAGGAACATTACACTTCCCTAGAAGCAAAGATTTGAAACAAAGAAGGGCAACTTGAGACCTTCTGGGTCAAGATATAGGGAGAACATGGGGAAGGGGATTTGACTCAAGGAGTTTACTACAGACCTCCAAACCAAGAGCAAGAGCTCAATCAGGAATTCTCTGGAGAACTGGCAGTGGTTGCTTGCCCTCCAAGCATGATCATCATGGGTGACTTCAACTACCTTGACATCACATGGGATGAGCACTCAGCAAGATCTGATCACTCACAAACCTTCCTCACTGGAACTGAAGAGCTCTATCTAATGCAAGAAGTCTATGGGCTGACCAAGGGCAAGGCACTCTTAGATTTGGTTCTGGCCAAAGGGAAAAATCTAGTGAGCAACCTGAGAATTGAAGGGAAATTTTGCAACAGTGACCATGAGATGATCGCTTTCTCCATCCACCATTAGTCAGGAAAATCAGACAGTAGGGCAGAAATTCTTGACTTTAGGAAATCTGACTTCCACAAACTTAGGAGATTAGTTGGTGAGGCCCTGCAGGACCGTGGTCCAATGAGGAAGGGAGTACAAGAAGAATGGCTGTTCCTTAAGGAAGCAATCCTAGGAGCACAAAGAAAATCCATTCCCTTCTGTAAGAATGGCAGCAAAAGGGCTGGGAGACCCCCTTGTCTCAGTAGGGAAGTCATGGAACTCCTGAAATTAAGAAGAGAAGCTTACAAGAAATGAAAGTCAGAAATAACCACCAAAAAGGAGTATTTGGCAATAGTTGACACCTGTAAGGAGCAGATTAGGACAGCAAAGCCACAAACCAAATATAAATTGGCAACCAGAATCAAAGATGACAAAAATTCCTTCTTTAGATAGGTAGGAAGTTAGAGAATCAATAAGGGAAGGATAGAGGCCCTGATGAGCGATACGGGATAGCTGATAACTGACACTCAGGGCAAAAATCAAACTCCTGAATGAATACTTCACATTGTCTTCCTGTATCCTATCAATCAGGACTGGTGGAATACCAAAGGTGGGGGTGATAACCTTCCCACAGTTGACAAAGACCTTGTAGGGGAGCACTTGCAGAGGCTAAATATCTACAAGTCAGCAGGACCAGATGAACTACACCTGAGAGTGCTAAAAGAACTGGGCAATGTCATGGCAAAATTATTTGAAGACCTGTGGTGCTCGGGAGAGGTCCCAGAAGACTAGAAGACCAGTGTGGTACCTATCTTTAAGAAGGGTAGAAAGAAGGATCTGGGAAATTACAGGCCCATCAGTTTGACCTCAATCCCTGGTAAAATCCTGGAAAAAATTGTCAAAGAATTCATTACTGATAGGCTAACAGAAGGCAATATTCTAAAGGAGAACCAACGTGGCTTCATTACAGGAAGGTCATGCCTGACCAACCTTGTTTCCTTCTACAATTGAGTAATTTACCACCTGGATAGGGGAAAGAGGCTGCTGACTTGGACTTCAGAAAGGCCTTTGACCTAGTTTTCCATGATGTCCTCATGGTAAAATTGGGAAAATGAAGCCCCAACTACTTTACAGTCCAGTGGCTAGGTAACTGGCTTTGAGGTAAGATCCAGAGAGTATTAATTGATGGAACTGAGTCAACATGGTGGAAGGTGACCAGTAGCATCCCTCAGGGTTCAGTACTTGAACCAGTGCTTTTCAACATGTCCATCAACAATTTGGATTAGGGTATTACAAGCAAACTGACAAAGTTGGCTGATGATACCAAACTGTGTCAGAGTGTGGTCACACTCGAGGACAGGATGGCAATACAGGCCGACCTGGACATGCTCATGTAACCTGAGTGGCACTCCAAAAGGTACCCTCTCTCCAATTGAAGGGATCAAAGCAGGTGCACAAGCACTGTGGGAGGTGTAAGGACTCTTCTCCCACTATAAAGCAGAGCCAGACCACCACGGGGGACTTAACCATATACTTTTAAATGAGGGAACAATACTGGGAACATAACAGGCATAAAACAGGTGGTATAGTGGACACTACAATGCCTCAAGGGGGCAGGATTCAACAAAGGTTAGACACTTGCAATCATTGACAAAAGACAGGGTTAACAAAATATAAAACACAAACATCAGAGCAAACAATACTAGCTGGGGAAATATAAAAAGGCACAAAATACAAAATGTCAAAGGACAAAGAAATATAGGGCCTAGGTACCTGAAAGGGGAGAAAACACAACAACCCCTTTCTACTGCAAGAGGAATTTCTCTCACTCACAGTCACCAAAGTTGGGACTTGAACTTGGCTCTCTCAAGTGATGGGCAGAAACACTACCCCACAACCACTAGTGCTGGTACTTGTGTAAGCTGCTAGGGGTCTTGACCTTCCTGGAGCCCTGGCCTCATGTCAAGCTGCCTGGTCTCTGATTGGAGGAGCTGGAAGCAGAGCTGGGAACCCCTCAGGTCACTACTCAGATCCTTGCTGAAGCAGGAAGCCTCTCCTGTTGGCCACAGCCTCTCATAGGGGATCCTGAAGCCCAGCAGGAAGCCTTTCCTGCCGGCCACAAGCCGTGCTGCTGTGGGTCCAACTGCTGCCTTCAGGTCTTGCTCCTTCAGGCTCTTCTGGGGCAACTGCTTCCACTCCTCTGGCCCAGGTCTTGCCAGTTCTTTGAAGCTCCTTCCTCATGGTCCCTCACTGGTCTCTTCCCTGAGTTAGCCATACTGCCCCTTTTAGCCCTCTCCAGGTGACCCAAGGGGCCAATCAGGGGACATGAGGGGTGAGTCTCTGGGGCCTGATTGGTGGGGAAAGGGAATCCCAAATCCTCCAATCATCTTTAGCCCTTTCAAAACCCCTGGGCTAGGTCACTGCCACCTAGCCCATCACACTTGTAAGGTGGGTGGACCTCAACCTGATCATGTTTACTACAGAGCACCTTACATTTTTCTATCTGGGGGGAAATAAATCACAATAAACTTACAGACTCGGCAGTGCTACACTTGCCACAACTGAACAAGACCTAGATCATAATACACCACAAAATGAACATGAGCCATAGCTGGCAGAGCTAATCAAACACTGGCATGCATCTACTGAGGCATCTTAAGCAAGTCTAAGCATGTCATCATTCCATTCTACTTAGCCTTGATGAGTCTGCAGCTGGAGTACTGCATCCTGCTCTCCTTCCCAGAAAAAATCCCAGGAAAAAGTAAAGAAATAAATGAGAGTTAAGGTGAAGAATCTTAATGTAGCTAAGAGAAAAAACATGCAAAGCAGTATGAAACACAAAGCTTCCTAAAGAAAGAGTTGGATGCAAAATAATGCATATTTAACTTATAGGTATGTGACTAGCAGCATTGGCTACAGGATTATGCATGTGAATATACTTTTTTTCAGGCTCAAGGTCTATGAGAGAAATCAGGAAATAAAATAATTCTCAAAAGAGTCATAAAATGTTACTGAGGTATCAATATTGCCTTTAAAACTGTGCTATCAAACAGATATTGAGAAACAGCAAAAATAACTACATGAAAATATGTCTCAACATTAGTTGCAAAGTCAGACTGGAAAATATTTGTGTCTGAAAAATAAATATCAACATCTTGAAAACAGGAAAATAATTTATGGAGGTAAACCTGAAAAATAAATTGAAAACACTATCTAGTAAATATAAGTTAAGCTTAACTTAATTCCTTCTTATTGAAGCTGGTGATTACATTGAAGTGCCCATTTTAAAATGACAGTAGGGAAGAGCCCAGGAAAAACTTAACAGAGAAAGTGTTGACAAAGAAATTAGAGAAAGACACTCAAAAGAAACTTGCAAAATTATTATGATAAACAAGGAAACAAATATCCTGAGGATTACACACAAAACTTACCCTCATAAAAAATAAAATAAGAGCTGTTTGTTGTAAATCTTATTGAAAAAATGAGGTTTAGCTTGAAATGTTTCCATATTACTAAAGCAAGGTGGACATTGGGCTGATGGAGAACAAATTCATTTCTACATTTCATAAGGTGGCAGATTTGTGTAACACATCATCACTGCTCATTCTCCTGTGGCTTTTGGACAATTCCCTGCTTGTCTGAGAAGTCTCACTTCTCCATGTTCTAGATCAGGAGAATCCTCCAGCCAAAGGGGTGAAGAGAAGCTGACTATACATATCAAACAGTCAGTGAGTGGCTAGCCGTGATGCTTGCTAAATGACTGTGGAGGGCAAGGTTTAGTTTTTAATATTACACAGAATGCAGGAAATATGAAAAATGGAGAACCTGAAATGAAAACATTCAGGGAGAGGAAAGCATCGGACATTTACAGAACCAGCACAAAAGGAGAAGTTTCTTTTTTTTTTTAATTTTGCTTACAATTCACTTATGTTTGTGTTTGCTTATTTAGCTATTGTGGTTCTTCATTCTGTGCTCTAAGGGTAGTAATTAGTGATGGTACTTTATAGTCACATGTGACTTCAGTACTCTGTTTTGGTGTAGCTGATAATGTGATCTTGAAAGAGAAACATTACAAATCAGTTTGGGACAGGGAGACAGTGTCAGTGCTGTCCGGGGACAGGGTAGTGGAACTCAGAGCAGGGAAGCCAAAAAAGTGACAAAGTGAGCAAGTTTTACTCATTCTTTAGCAGGAATATGGTAATATTCATTTTCTGGGATTTGTATTAGTACTGGTATATAAGGCCATTCCAGCTGACACAATACTGTGTGAAAAATCAGAAAAACCTCCTTAGAATGACTCCTTGCAGATTGTTGGGACAGGTTAAGTGGCATGGCTATGTACCATCCCTATGACAGTTGCGCAGTGGCAGAGAAGGACCAGCGTTCCCACTGTGCACGTGAACAGTGAGTGAACACGAGGGTCCTAACCAATTGGAAATCACCAGGAGAGCGTGACTACCTGGTCTAGTCTGCCTGAGCTTCTAGAACTTACCCCTGCGCGAAGCCCCTGATTGGTTGGAGAGTTTATAAGAAGGGCATCTCGCCTCAGAGCGAGGTCCTTCAAGCCGTCCTTTGGACCTGAGTGTGGTAGAGGACTGATTACCCTCTGCTAGGCTTGGAGTGCACCCCTAGGCCGTCTTCCAGTGACCACATAGATTCACTCTGTGACCACTGGCCATACCTTTGAGTATTATACTGCTGCAGCCATCGTATCGTCTCCACTTGCGTTGTCTCTCTCATAATTGCTGTAACCAGTTATCTACCTGTTCCTGTTGTTGTTGTCATCCAAGTTGAAGCTACCCGTGAGTAAAGTTAAGACTATTTTCTTCGATTAATTTGCCTCGTCTGCACTTTATACTCTTCCCCTCCCCCTCGTCCCTGGCGGATCCCAACACACCTGGGCTGACCGCAGTGCCCGGGCTTGCCTGGTGTGTACCTGGTGTTAGTTCCCATACTTTAAGGGGAAA